>JAWWEN010019264.1:0-19712 GCA_035582955.1 Sycophila texana | reverse complement strand
ATAAGTATTAACTCTAATAAAAACCATTCATCATTAATTATTTATGTTTTTTTACAAGTTTTAAGGTAGGCTGACCCACTTAATGATATAGGTAGACTTCTATTATATGCTTGGAATGATTGAAAGGTGAATAGGTTATTTTTATTGAACGTGACGAAATTCGAAATGCATACTAAAAGAAAGAGGAATATTTGATTCTCAAACGGTGGGTGAAACATTCTTCTTATTTTAATAAGTAACAAATGTTCATTTTCTATTACCGAAAAACAAAGTTATGTTTATTGCTGTTTCCGCAAAGAGGTGAAAGATTGAAGAAAGACAAATAAGAAGAACAATACTGGAATTTCATTATTCACTTTCGAAAATCTCCTATTTAATAAGGTGTAGCCACTTCTTCTTAATAGTACTATCGATTCCCTCATCCCATCATTATTATACTTAACGAGCAGTAAGGGACAGGATATAACATCCCAGTAGCTAAAGATAAAAGATTATAGGGAATTACATCGGCGACCATCAGAATGTAATAGAGTAGCGTATATCTCTTCATTCTTATGGCGAAGAAATTGCTTGTCACAACAATAAATGCAATATTCTCCATGAAAATTTCACAATCTCCATCGTACCGGAGTTGAAATTGCGTTATTACATCGGAAAGGGGGGCTTTTCAAAATTGAAGTCTATTGTCAGAGTCAACACTCCGGATGTTAACTTTAATTGAATGAAATTATTATTGAAGTATTAGTTATGCGTATGCGTAGATGGATGTGATTGAAATTATTAATAAGTTATAATAATGTCTAGCCATCCATCAGTGCATGTGTTTTCGATTGAATTATTACATTTTGTCATTGGAAATATGAACCAGAATCAACTGCAAAATTCTCCGTTTCTGAATAGAAGGTAACTGTTAGCAGCGTTTGTTCTTTTATCCGAGAAAATTGTGGGGTTGACTATTATTTCAGTACTGCCATAAAAAATTCAAATAATCAGTTGTTTTAAAATTCAATAAAAATACAATTATCTTTTAAATAAAAATCGATCAATGGCATTCATATTAAATCTGACGTCATAAAGCAATTATTTTGAAAATCAAGGTTTCGACAGAAACTTCATAACAAAATTCACACAGTAACAAAAATGAATTCTTGCTCTTAGGAGATAAATCCACTTAAGTATTATCTACTTAATTTTAAATTGACTCTAATAAATTGAAGAATATGTCAGTATAATGCACAATAAATTTACCATAAGAATAGAATCCGCTAAATTTTATCTTAAATACATTAACTATTAGTATTTTTTTCTGCTAATTAGAGACTTTTTCGTTCAATCAATTCTTTTAAATTTTTATGATATAAAATGGAAACTAACCGTAATTTAAAATTTATCATCTATCTACGTAATATTAAAGAACGTTTAAAAAACATTCGTTATTTATGTATTGTATATCAATATATTTTCTTATTACTCGAAATCGACAGTCTAATTATTCCAAGACGACAATCTTCTTATTAGAAGAAGAATTCGTTTACGTTTTAGCAGATTAATCGCAAACGATTGTCCGGTTATTCACAGTATAAATCAGTTTGACTCTATAATAAGTTATAGATTTTTCCACTGTCATTTAGTCGATTCTTCTACCAGTTAGATTAAATTGTTGTAAGTGCAACAGTAAGTCCTGTTTTCTTTGCAGCAACATTCCAAAAAGTTCTTCTCTCCACGAACAATAAAATGTTTTCTTTTTTTAAAAGAATTTAAACGATGTATCTTTAGCCAAATACAACGTTCGACACATCTGAATGCATTTCATAAAAATTATCGCTTGATTAAAACTCCGGTTTCTTAGATCCTATATTTGTAATTTGTCCATGGCCCTCTCGTGAATTCCTCAGTCATTGAAAATATCCTTCCCGATTACGAACTTTTTCATTCTCCCGCCAAAAAAAAAAACAGGAAGTGGACCTCTGCCACGATTTTCATCGAAAGCTCACCGGTCCCGTTGGAACAATGCGAAAATAACTATCGCGGAGTTCCCCGGCGCTAACGCAATAATTGCGGAAGTGTCCCGAGGCGCAAGCTCGATCAGGTGGGATGCCACGAAAGCGGGTCAATCTCTGCGCGGTGCTCCTACCGGAGCCGAGCTTGCGGATTCCGTCGCCAGAAAAGAAAAGGGCGTTTTGCAGTCCGAGGCGTGCCTCCCTTTAACGAGAGCTACGAGCCAACCCGTTGTTATATGTATGCCATTACTGCTGGATGTCGCGCTGCAGCGCATCGAGAAATAGGAAGCTCGGAAGAGCATTTTTTTTTTACTCAATTGCTTCGAATGCTGAATGCGCAAAATTTTACTTTGATGTAAATTGTATTTTTCTATAGTGCGTATGTACGTTTCAGACGTTTTTTAAAGGAAGGCGTTCGGAATTTTTTTTTTATACTTCAATGGTTACAGCAAGTTATGCGAGAAAATTGATCAAGTGCAATTTTTTCTATACGCTTTGAAGTACATTTTTTTTTTTAAAGTACGAGCGCATTCATTCTTTTTATAATACGATTCCCTTTTTGCAATTTCGTTAGTTCTTGTAAATATACTTGTTGCTTTATTTTTGTATAAAATATATTTGTTGTTTTGTGTGCTTTTAAGTGTGCCCTTCACGAAGTATACAAAATCATTTAATCCTCCCGGTATTAGTGAATTTCTTAAAGAATTTTTTGTTATGTTCCAAGCTTGTCCGTAGCTCAACGGAGATAAAATGCTTTACTTTGTACTCCAAGGCGGGATCCGCGGGTATTTTCAGCAAGGGATATTTTTGTATAATAAAATGTGTAAAAGAAAGTTACATTATGTGTAGTTAAGGCCGAATGCTCTTGAAATGAAGTACTAAATAAAGTTAAGTTTAGGCAAGGCTTTTTTTTTATTTTAAATG
This sequence comes from Sycophila texana, assembly GCA_035582955.1. Classification (NCBI taxonomy): domain Eukaryota; kingdom Metazoa; phylum Arthropoda; class Insecta; order Hymenoptera; family Eurytomidae; genus Sycophila; species Sycophila texana. Next base: position 16,788 of record JAWWEN010019264.1, on the reverse strand, counting down.
TCTCCTTCAATGATTTTTTATTTACCTCCTTTTGTTTTTTCTTTTACTTTTCTTACGTTTTTTTTAACAAGAAAATTTTATTCAAAGTGCTTTTAACTTTTCTGCAGAAGTTGAGATTTTCGAAAGACTTTCCTTGGCCAATCCCTCAGGGGTTACTTAAGTACGTGTTACAATTTTATGTCCTACATGACGTTACTTAAAAATACAAGGTTAACAAAAACAATGTGCAATATTTTAAGTGTTTCTTTTGTGAGTGGTTTAAAACTGAATTTAAAAAATCTTTAATTGTACTGAAAATTTATAGAATGTGCCCACCAATTGATGGTTATTTCGAGTAGATTTGACGAAAATTACATTTAAGAAGCTGCCAATCAGAAAAAAAAAATTAATCGCGTATAAAAAATGTGTATAGTGTACATTATTTTTAGGCAATTTCAGAAAAAAACTCGATATCTTCTGTACTCTATACTCGTACGATCTTCAATCTTTGGAAATCTAGGAGTTGAATATTTTAGCGTAAAAAGTTATATCCATGCAAAATAGAATTATCAAGTTTGAAATTCAATAGCAATCAAATTATACTTTTCCAATTATCATCTCTGTCCAGTGGTAATAAAAAAATCGTAATCGGATATCATAAATTAAATTATTTCATAAAAATTGATAAAGTAGCTTTTTTAGAGTAAGTAACAAAATCTGAAGTCAATATTTCGAAACATTTTTTTTTTTTTTTTAAATGATAGTGAATATTTAGTTTTTAATTTTCCATTTAGCTAAATAGTAAGAAAAAATAAGTCGATAATTTTAATAATATTTACGACACAGTTATCCACCTGCATGTGAGCATAAATGAAAAAATAAACCATTGATAGCCTATGCATTATCCTTTTTTTTTATTACAAATTAGATTATAGCCGTAACAAAAACAGCAGCCAGTGAGCCACAAACTGCAAACTTTAAAGTTTTATGCCATTTTTTACTCTCCATTTTAAAAGCCCCTTCGATTTTACTCCTCCGTCTGTCCCTTTCATTTTTCTCTCCGACGCATGTGTGCTTACTTTCCGCGAGTGGTATTACTCGGTTTTTCTCATTTGCTGCGCTGGATTGTCCTTTTCCGCTCAGCTAGCGAGTTTCTGCTGGTTCATCGTTTTTTTTCCACCTTGGAAACTATATACGTATATAGAGGCCAGCAGGAGAAGATGTCTCTTCGATTTTTCATTTTTCCAGATTTAAGTGAGAAAATATCTTCTGGCAACGTATTTCAATGTAAATTCCAGGAAAAGAGGAACTTTCAATTTTTTTATCATCTTAAAAGGAATTAAATGGAGTTTGAAGAATTTCATTTCATAAGATGCAATTCCCTGTCATCATTTTTCATTGTATTTTTTTAATTATTCAAAGTTAAATTAATTCTTCAAAGGAAAGTTGTTTCTTGCCTGGGTATTCGTTATTCATTTGTTTTACTTAATTAAACTGCGTAAAAATTGAAGTTATTTTTAAACTGTGAATTTTGATTCATGAAAAAATAGCTACTTTTCCACATTACTCGCCATCAGAATTTTAGGCAAAACTGTTATTGGAATAAAAAATTGTAATCTAGAAACTCAAATTATTCATTTTGTTTCATTTATTTATTTATTAATACCAGATGCATTTAATTAATAATTTTATTTTAATCCAAGTTGATACTGATTTTATAAAATTTTATCCATCGATTTCTTCAAGGATAACTTTCGTTTTTAGAAGAGTCTACATTACCTATTTATTATATTTCAAAACAATAAATTTGTTTCCGAAGAATAGGCTGTACATTGTGTTGCTTCCACTATTTTCAAAGTTAAAATTTCTAGTTATATGATTCGACGCAAGTTTGTAAAAACTAGTTTTGAACACTTAATTATTTTGCAAAAAAAAAAAAAAAAAACAGTATGAAAATTCGAATTCAAAGTTTTAAGAAGAGTGGGCCATCGCGGTCGTAAAGTGGAACACGCCGTAAAAATGTTTAACCTTTTGATATTCCATGGTATCACACGGTAACTTTTTAGTATCGAAAAGTACTAAAATATACCACCACATTCATGACATTCATTTTTATTAACAAAAACGTGCCCACGGTCAACAGTGCTAGCAGCGCTCCAAAAGATTTCTGCGGTCTCCCGCCAATTCATCGTACAGCAGAGCATAAAATAGAAATTCGCACGCGCGCCTCATTCGCAAATTGATCAATAACAATAAGCAGCCCCCGGGCTTCCCAGTGTATAGAGCCTGGGTAGAATACACTGAAAAAAATAATAGGGGAAAGTTTACAATAAATTGTGTAAGATAGGGACAGACTTTGCAAGCCAAAAAAAAAAAAAAAAAATAGAATATAATAGTTTATTATTGTAAACCGTATTTATAAGTGGTTCAAATTACAATCATAAAATACATAGAATACATTGTAAATTTGAAAAATTTTTAAAGGATAAAACAGTATATAAAATAAATAAAATAAATAAAATTAAAGTACCCGCTCGCCATTTTTTATAAGTAACTTAAGTGCTATAAGAATAAAAACAAATTGCACATTGCAAAATGTCATTTAGTGATATATCACAGGTACGTTACTTATTAAAATGACTAGAGTTTATGAACTATTCAGTCAGGGTTTAAAATTCATTAACTAATCTCAACATTCACTCACTCATACACGCGAATAACTTACATTCACTCATAAAATATGGACAATACAAACATGAAGGTGTATATGGGACGACACATTAATAAATAAGAACATTTACCATTGGTCACCCATGTCACAAGTGATTCAGTCGAGATCAAAGAGATGCCTTCTCAGGGCCTTCTTAAACCCGCTGAGAGAAGAAAGATTTCAAATCGCAGCAGGCAAAAAGTTCCAAATCTGCGCACCTCGAACTTGGAATTTTCTTCTAGTTTCGGTGAAAATTACTGTAATTTTTCCAAAATTTATAGTAATTTTCTTGGCTGTCCCCATCTTACTAAATTTATTGCAAATCTTCCTCCATTATTTTTTTCAATGTATGTATAAATCGACACGTTCAATTCCGGTAAGGCTTTAATGCTCTCGAGTCTCGCGTTCGATGGAGGGACGCTTTTTCACGGATACGAAGTCGCATCGACATTAGTGTCGCCGCGCGAGCTGAACCGGAGCGCCGATATCGCCTCCACTAGCGAGCGTTACACCCGACGTAAGGGCCGGGAAGAACGAGTGTTTTATCAAAATTGAATTGCCGCGCGCGTCTTGGGAGTGTTTTATTCGACCCTGTACTCGCATCTTTGAATTTTTATGATTTTTTTTTAAGTCTTCCGCCCTTAGAAGCGTAATTTTTTCTTGAAGTATTGAATTAAACGTGATTATTAATCGCGTTTAATTGTACTAGAAAAATTTCCGTTGAAAGTTATTTTTACTCATTTATTTCTAGAAAAATTAAGAATACTAAAGAAAAAATAAAATAATATTAAATAAAAAATGAAATGTTCGTAAAATATTCAAGATAAATCGATCTCGTATAATATATGCATGAATACGATGATACGTACAATGGACTTTTTTAGTTAAATATTCAACCCGAACAGTACTTTTCTGATTCTGATTGACAAATTACAAGCAGGTACACTGTCTTCATTTGTTTTAAATCAAACAATTAAATGCATTATTAAAAAAAAAATTAAAAGTATTTTTAGATATGCAAGTTTAACTGTTAAAGACTATATACAGTTAAGAAAATTAAATCACTCGACCATCCAACTGTCAACTGTCTATCAGGCCGCTAAGTCTGCGGTTTGGAAGCGAGGAGTACATAACTGATTTAACGTCAAAACAGTCATACATTCATTTAAATTTGTATACTGCTAAATTAATAAAAAATTTATGAAATTTTATAAATTTAACTTTATTATTATAAATATTAAACCGTAAATATTATTTTACTTTTTAAACTGAAACGAAAATAAAATAATTTTTATTTTTGACATAGAATATTGAAGTATTCTTTAATTGCAATAAAAAAGAGTGATACACTGAGAAAAAATTCTAGTAAAAGTTAGTATCCTGTCTAGAAAAGTGGCCACAGACTGTCACGTAGTGGAAAAATTACCATCCTGTATTAGAAAAGTTTCCATCTTGTATTGTAAAGTTTACTAGAATTATTGGAAACTTTACCACAATTCTAGGAAAATGTATAATATTTCCTAGTAAAATTGATAATACATGATGGTAATTTTTCCACTACATGACAGTCTGTGGTCACTTTTCTAGACAGAATAGTAATTTTTACTAGAGTTTTTTCTCAGTGTATGTCGGGTACGCAGATAAAAAGAAGCCTTCCTGACAAAGTCACTGCCTTAACAGTTAATGAATATGACTTTAAATCCCACCAAATGATTAGGAATTAACAGTTAAGAAATTGATCATTTACTGTAATTTTTAATAAATATTTCTTTACTGTTAAGAAATATTTCCTTGTGACGAACAGCTTGAGAAAATTGACTGTCAAATAAATGACGATTCTTTCTTGTTCTCATTCTTTTTATCTGTATGACAATTTACGCTAAAAAAAAATAACAGAATCAAATCGACGCATAGATTAAAGAACGGCCCATTCCTTCGAAAGAAAAAGGACACGCGGTATGAGTTTTCATCGAGAATGCAATTTTTTTTTTTTACGAGTGTGCACGAGGTAGTTGATAGATGAATTTATCGACTGACCGTCATCGCGGAAAGGCGCGGAGCTATATTTACAAAGAGCCCTCCTATTTTCAGTAGGAGCGGTTGCGGTTCGCGTACGCGACTGTAGATACCGATGCATAATTTATACCCCCATCGCTTGTGCCGATGAACTTTGAAACTCATTCGCCGTATTGCTGTTAATTCGACTGCAGAGGGAAAAACACATCGTTCCGGCGACCCCAGGCTTTGTGGACACTGACATTGCAATTTTCACGTAGGCGAAGTCGAAGTACGTCTGCTCATTTAATTTTTTTTCGAAATAGCTTTGAGCACGTGCTGTACACTTAGCAATTAACTTTATTGAATCATGAAGTTGTTACACTTCTGCTATTATTTCTTTATTAAAGACGTTTTCGTATAAATGGAAAATTTTAGAATCTTTTGTTTAAATTAACAGCAAATATTTATTAAAGAATTGTCTGTAGGTATAAGTATTAGTGTTAAAAATAGTTAAATTTAATGTAAATTAATGCATAAATTAATGAATTAATGCATCTACTTAAAATTTAGTTCATGTACGTATATTAAATTTAATTAAATCACATTAAACTTAATGTAAATGACCTTAATTTATATTAATTTTTACATTAATTTATATTAAATTTAATGTAATTTATATTAAATTTAATATAATTTATATTAAATTTAAAGTAATTTATATTAAATTTAATGTAATTTACATTAAATTTCACGTAAATTAATGTGATTTACATTAAGTTTAATGTGATTTAATTAAATATACGTACATGAATTGAATTTTAAGTACATGCATTAATTTACATTAAATTTAATGCTTTTTTTAATAGTATACGGAAACATCTGTATAGCAAGCCGCACTAAAAAACTCAAAATTGAACTCGAAAGTTAAGTCATTTATATAACGTGAGAACCATAGAACAAAGTTTTAAAGAACATTGTTATTGTAACTGTGAATGCAGTCTTTTTAGAATCTTTAAAAAAAAAATACAATAAATTAGTATGTGACTACATATATAAGGAACAAGATGCTCTGTAATAAATATAGACAATCGGCATTCGAAGCCTGCAGAATTTTCTACAGGGTGTTTGTGCCTATAGAAAATTCTGCAAAAATATTTGCAAAACATTTTTTCTGCAGACATTTTTGCAGAAATTTTTATTCTTCTGACGTTTTTACAGAAATTTTCTGTAGAAATTTCTGCAAAATTTTCTGCAGGCGAAAACCGTGCAAAAATATCTGCAGAAAATTCTGTAGAAATAGCAAATGGTAAGAATCTTTTGCAAAAATTTCTACAGAAAATACTGCAAACTTTTTTCTTACGAATATGTAAAGGAAAACTTCCATGTTATTAGTATAATATCTATCTATGGGTATACCGCGCAAGTGTAATTTATTTCAAACATCATATTAATACCCTTCTTTTTTATGTCCTCTTTTTTTATTAATATATGTAGACTAAATAAGACAGTCTAATTAAAGTAGTAATTTTTAATAACAATTTTCGCGATGTCAGCTAAGTTGAGTACCGCTGCGCGGCACGACATCGACCTTTTAAATTCTTCCGGAGGTATGAATGAATTTAAAACTTGACGATTTTGATTATTTATAAATAAATTTTGATGGTAAATATTCGAAAGTATGTTTCTTTTACTTATTTTTATACACAATAAGGACGCAATAATTTCTGAATAAAAACTGGAATCGCACTGAATCGCAGCAATTTATTTTTAGACAATATCCTGCGTTCATTAGCGAGGTCTGAGCGGGGCATTAACTCGCAACTTTCCATTAAAGCGAGATGTTTTGTTGACAATCAAGCGAATAACGAATGAAAGAAGCGGAAAGTTGGAGGGGGCAAACAATCTAGAAAGCCGATACTTTTTTTTTGTACAAAAAAAGCTATACCCTTTCAAGCTTCGGAGCAATTGATATCGCAGCAGTCGCTGAAAATCTCTTGTTAATTCGCGTCCGATCGGAGATTTTCCCGATAGCGACCGTCATATACAGCGGCGGAAGCGCAGCTACGCGATCGCGGGAGCTTTTATTCATTGAGTCCTGATCGGCCGAATTCCTCGAAAAACCCGATCGACTTACACTTTTGGACAAATAGAAGTTGAGAGACTTTCTCCGGATTCCTGCTTGTCAGTTTTATGACATTTTAATTAGTGTCCTAAAACTGACCTTATAGCGGAAACTTTTTCTAATGTTGCCTTATGAGTTTTGTATATGTGATGAAAATATCGGATATTTTTCTTTTCTTTTTTTTTTAAACTTGTTCCGTACGTTCAAATAAAATTTCAAGTCGCAAAGATTCGAAAATTGCATCCTTATGAAAAATTCCAGTCACGTTGGCACTTTGTCGACGTTGCACTACATCGATCGAAAGATAAGCCTTAGTAAGAGGGTTGGCAATTGTGGTTATATAAAAAGAACTCGTAAACCACATTTTATAACGTAGTTCGTGCCTTGCACATTTTTTTTTAAATTACAAACAATATGTAAATAAACTGTAGCTAAAGAAAAAAAATATAAAAACAATACAGGCTTCCGGTGTTGTCATTATATTCTGGTCTTTATTAAATTAAGTGGATCTGACACCTTTAAATTTGTCTTTAAATACTGATCTAAAATAAAAATATTTAATTTATTAAAAATATATAAAAATAATACATTGAAAGTATATTAAATTTACTTTAAAATGTCACCTGAATAAATACTCGATACCTATATGAACCACAGATATCATCATTTCTAAATTTTGGCATTGCGATCATCTGCAGGTTCAAGATGTCGATGGATTTGCATGGGATTGGTCTCAGAATATAGCTACTTAATTTCGGGCTAAAGAGTAGTACTTTTCAAATTTACTTGAATAAATAATTTTTTAGGCCAAAAATTTCTAATAAAACCCAAAATTATCTCTTTGAAACAGTTTTCAGCCTTAAAAAAATTATTTACTCAAATAGACTTGCAACTCTTTAACCCTGAATTCTGTGAAATAGTTACATATTCAAACAAATGAAATTTTAAAGTAACATTATTATATTATTAATGTATTGTTTCTATGTATTTTTAATAATTCAGAATTCTTTATTTTACGTCAATATTTGAAAATAAATTCAAAGGTGTCAGACCCCCTTAAATAAATAGTACACGGAGAGAAAAAAAACTAATAAAAATTAGTATTTCTGTATACGAAAAGAGTCGAAAACTATCAAAAATTAGTAAGTGTTATATATAAATAATTTCAGTTACAAGTTTTTACTATATGAAGTATCAATTTTTAGTCTCTTAAGAACCAAAAATTAGTATTTCAAATAATAAAAACCTTCATAAATCAACTCTGTCCCTCTTTTAGTGGACAAGAATACTAATTTTCCCTACACTTTTTCTCTCCGTGTAATAATGGAATGTTCAAGCTAAAAAAAATGACTAACAATATCGTACGATCATTCCAAAACAGCAAATCATCGAGCCTACGGAATTAGATCGTAGAAGGGCGATCACCGGCGAACCCAACTGAAGCGCGATGCACAAACAGCATTAGCTCGTGACCGCAGGAAACGTTCGAAGCCGGGCGATCGGTTTGCATTCCGATCGGAGCGCACCGTCGGCCTCGTCGCTCGCGACGCGAAATCGGCCTAATCGAGCGCCGGTCCGACTTCCGGTTTGACGATTTACATAGAGAAATGGAGTCCGCCTCGCGTAGCTCATAACACACGTACGAGTCTAGGCGGCCGATGCATTATTCAGCCGGCGCATCGGTAATACAGTCGGCCGTAAGGGTCGCGCCGGGCGCTCGCGTTACTTCCAGAAGATTAAACTTGCATGCGCACCGCCCCCTCCTCTTCCCCCGCAGCGCCTGCGCATGAAGTACGACTCGCCAAAGCGGCCGAGACAATGCGAAGGCGACGAAAATCGCCCCCGGCGTGTTTATGTGTCGCGCTGTGAGAGCGCGAATCTCTTCTTCGCGTCCAGACTCTTTTGCCCTCTCGTCCCTTTCTCCGCGACTTCCTCTGACTATACCTCTTTTTATTTTAAGGGGGTCCACCACCTTCAACTTTCCGTTCATAAAATATCCGAAGAAAAGAAATGTTGAATGTATACTAGATATACATTTAATATACATTTAATACTACGAAAATATATTAATTTTGTAACAAACTTTGACGTAACCTACAGGTCCAACGGATCAATCAATTTTTATGGGGTTTGGCTTAAATTGTTGGTAATTAATGTTACTATGGACTGAAGAGCTGTTTGAATTAAAATTTTTAGAATAAATATCCGAATAAGTTCAAAAACTATTTAAATTTTTTAAATTTCATGAATTTATGCAGTTTTTCAGCTTATTCGGATATTTATTCTAAAAATTTTAATTTATACAATTTTTCAGCCCATAATGACATTAATTACCAACAATTTAATCCAAACCCCATAAAAATTGATTGATCCGTTGGACCTGTAGGTTACGGCAAAGCCAAATTTTTAAAACTGACATAGTTTAAGATAAAATGGACCTAGAGACCTAAATTATCAAAAATTGAAGGTTGAATAAAATAAGAACGTTAGTCGACCTTGTCAAAATCAAACTTCCATCGTTATCACCGCAAAAAATGTTATCTCTAACTTTAATTTTTTTCTAATTCCATGCTCTGCTCCAGATAATCCAGCGCAAATATAAACACGAGCCACGGGTACAATGTAAGTAATAAATGAGCATCGAAAGTGTCATACATACAATTACAGCAATGAAATATTTTTAGTAAAAGTGCAACGTTCATTTTCGACTTGAAAAAAAAACATTGTTTTGAACAATCTAGGAATTGCCGGCCACGTCGGCGAGCAATAAAGCTCGTTGCGTCGCTGAAGCGCGGGTGGGCATAGACGATCGAAGCGAAACAATGGGCGAGGCGCACGCTTGCGACCACTGTGAGCGCACGCTGTATTTTGACGAGCGGTCGGCGCTCACGCTGCGCTTCTGGGCCTCCGCAATTATGGTGATTTAACGATAGCGTGCAGGGACAATGTTGGGATACAAAATAACCGCATGCATCCGCTCGCGCTCCTTTGAATTAGATTTATGCCGCTGCTGGTACAGGGATGGGAGGTGGCTGGATGTCAAAGAGGCGCGCCGCTCGCAATTGAATTTCCTTCCAAGTTCGGTGCATTCGTTCCTCGCTGAGTGGCAATAATTAACGGTTAGTTAGCGAGTTTGAATATTACCGCTTCTGAATTATTGTGGCCAAGTGTCTTGGAAAGTTTTTTATCATATTTGGTTTTGAGTAAGTTTTTAAATGAACTGAAGGGTATAAGACATGGTTAAAGCCTGAAGAAATTGCTGTTATTATTTTAATGATTGTAAATTTTAACACAAATGTCAATACTATCATATATTTGTTTACATAAACTACGTACAATTACCTTTCTTTGGAGACCTGCAAGACTTAGAAAAAATCATTTTTGCAATGTTAGTAGTAGTACAGTAGATTTCGATCACCTATTCGACTAATTTTTAGCTGGTACGCAGAATTCAGTATAGTCGTTGATGATCCTTATATGATTTAGCCCTTGTAAATTTTTCTAACAAAATAAAATTCTTTCGGAGGCGTGAAACAGATTTTGAAAAAAGTCAAAATTTAAATTTTATTTGCAGGTTTCATTTAATGTTTAATTATTTTTTAACAATTAATTTTATTAATATAAATTAGGTACTTCAAAAATAAGTAGCTTATTTTTCTTGAATTCTACTCCACTCACTCTGAAGGAATTATATTTAGTAAGAAGAATTTATAAGTCATAAGGACCATCGATGGCTATTAAATCTTGCGTACCAAAAAAATAGTCGAATAAGTGATCTAAACCTATTGTATCACTATGAACACAAAAATGAATATTTTTAAGTCTTATAGGTCTCATAAAAAGGTAATTGTATGTAGTTTATGTAAAAAAAGTTTATGTAAAAAAATGATAGTATTTATATTTATATAAAATTTACAATCATTAAAATAATAATAGCTATTTTCTCAGGCTTTTCCTTACGAAAATATCCTATATATAGGATTGTCTACAGGCTTCCTATAGGACGCCTATAGGAAACCTAGAATCCTATAGGAGCCCTACAAGAATTCCTACAGCTTTTTCGCGCTAAAACTCCTATAAGATTTCCTGTAGGTTTTCCTATAAATTTTTTTATAGGATTTTTTTCCTATAAAAAATTCTGTAGGAAAACCTATAGGGAATCTGGTAGGTTTTTAGCGCGAAAAAGCTATAGGAATTCCTATAAAATTCTTAGGATTTCTTTAATATAATTTCTAATTTTTTAGGATATAATTTTTTATAATTTCTTAGGATTTCCTATAAGACTTTTTACAGGATATTTTCGTAAGGGTTATAGCCGTGTTTTGTCCCCTTAAACAAGGAAAATGCGATATTTATAATTGACATTGTGCAGGTTAAGTAAAAGTAGTTTTTTGTACTAGTTTGAGAAACTTTTAAGACTATATTTTAATTTTCTCAATTAAAATGAATATAAAGAATTTTAAATGGAAAAGATTATTTTATTGTTACAATAAAAAAAGGAAGTATCAAATTAAGTTGGAGCAATCTATTGGCAGCGTTTTTTTTCTATTATCTACTGTTGATCAATTTCGAAGAATAGAAGCTTAGAGAATTATATTTGTTAAGTCACTTTTCTTTCCCCCACAAAACAAAACTTCATACTCTCTGGAACATCAGACTCAATGCTATCAGCTACACACCTCGTTCTCCACACTTCATGAGAATAATCGCGACATTATATTTTCAAATTCTCACAAAACCGAAAGAGATATCGCCCAATAGCGTTGCATACTTATTGGACTGGAATCGGCTTATCCTCGAGTGCGACACATCCTTTTACGAAACCCCTTTCCGTATTCCCCAGTCCGCTATGATTCTTTCATTCTCCCGGTCTTACATCTTCGTTTCCCCTCCTGAAACGCGTTTACCTTATTCTCCTCGCGCGCCAGCTTTTATGCGAGCTTCGTGACCCTTTACTCGTTACTCCTTCTGTCGCGGGACTTGCATTTTTCTACTCATTTCTTTCTTTTTTTTTTAATTTTGTAGTGCATAAAGCCTGTAGGGCGAATTAGTTAGTAGGACGATGACGCGCGCTGTGGGAAATTCCGGAGAAGAGCGACGGTTAAGAAGATCATTATTTATGCAACCGTCTCGAGGAAATGAACCTGTCGCTTGCGAATCTCTGCTGTTGAGTTTTATCGAGCATGAGAAGCTGTCGATTCAAGACACTTGAACTACATTAACAGAATCATCCCCGTTTTCGTTCTTTTTTAATTGGTATGAGGATTTAAATCTTTATATTATTAAAAGATATTGAATGAAATGCAGGGTGATTTTGTAATTCACATTTCAAGATAAGCTGAATTATTTCTAGTGAATTACTTAATAATGTACTTGCGATGTATATTTCATTTAAAAATCATTTACATCCTATAAATTTTAACGTAGATTATAATTCCTCAAAAAAAAAAAAAAAAAATGACATTCATATAATTATCCTTCAACAGACTGTTGCCGTTGCACAGCAAAACCACAAGGTCCGACTCCGTCTTCTGTATATTGCCCATACGGTGGAGTTTCTTCGGATCGAATACAGGCGCGAGTTTATAACGACGATTTGCATTTTATGCCGTCGCACGTACGAGAGAAGAAAAAAAAGGCCTTCGTATCCTAGAGGGATGCGAGCAAATTTCGATTTTATTGCCTCAGGAGCGGGTAGTGCGAGCACGCGCTCTCCACTCTCACCCTCTCCGCAGTCCTTACGCGCGTGATTTGTAGACGTCGCTGCGCGTTACGGACTGAGGGACGATTCCATTTCGCCGATGCGACGCCGCGAACGGCGATGCGCTCGATCGAGCTTGATCTCCTCGAGAATTAATCTGCAGAGTATTGCGAGACCCATTTATTGCAGTACTGCAAAGATCGACTTAAGGTTTATGCTGTTCAAGACGGTGATTTTTATTATTATTTTTTTTTAATTTTTTTATTTTATTGACTTTTATTAACATTTTTATTAACATTATGATTTTTATTAACATTTTTGTGAATTTTTCTGTGTCAGATCTCTACGATAGATTGTGTTAAGAGGTTAGCTCCCCTTACGAAAATATCCTGTAGGAAATCTTATAGGAATAAAAATCGTATACGAAATCTTATAGGAATAAATATCTTATAGGAACTTCTATAAGAATTCTATAGGAATTCCTATAGCATTTACGCGCTAAAAAACCTACAGGATGTCCTATAGGTTTTCCTACAGAATTTTTTATAGGGAAAACAATTTTATAGGATTTTTTTTATTTTCAACAAATTATGATGTTGAAAGGCTGGCGATCGACAAAAGAATAGAAAAAGAAGGCCACAAGAAAACAAGAAGTCACAATCAGCATTCTTTGTTTTTTTATAAAAATGTGAAGACCTTCGCTCCTCAATTCAAGCATTTGATGCACCCACCGCCTAATAGTCATAGAAGCTCTTTTTTTCTTTTCTACATCGCGGTTCTCCGATTAGGGCCTTTACACGCACTGATGATAAGGAGTGGGAATAAGAAAATAAGGGAGGGGGGAAAATAAAGAAATAAGAGGAATAATAGCGGGAATAAGAAAATAAGACTTCTTATTCTCAAAACGTACTATTCTTTCGAAAATATATTCGAAAAAATATATATTGAAAGGATAGTACATTTCGAAAATAAGGGTCCCCGCATATAAAAACTTAAGTTCAGGGAAATAAGAAGGAATAAGAAAATTCATTGATAGTATAGCTATATATACGAGGAACAACGAGAAATAAGAGGGAATAAGTCCCTTATTTCTTATTTCTTATGTCTTATTCCCTCTTATTCCCTCTTATTCTACGTTATTTCTCGTATATATAGATGTACTATCGATGAATTTTCTTATTCCTTCTTATTTCCCTGAACTTAAGTTTTTAGTGTGCGGGGGCCCTAACAATAAGACTTCTAATTCCCGCTGTTATTCCTCTTATTTCTCCTTATATTCACTCCTTATCGCTAGTGTGTGTAAAGGCCCTTATCGAACTTAAATCGGAGGAGACGAAATATAAGGGGCAGTACACTTAAAAAGGAATAGGAAGGAACAGGAACAAGTACAAGGAACAAGTAGGTTGTGTCTATGATTCTTAACCTATTTCTTATCAAATATAGGGTGTTTCTATTTTGAAAATAGTTTTTGTGTATCCTTGCTTAAATTGTAGCTTATTATTTTCATAAATATAAGAAATTTATATTTTACACAGAGCTGGTACTATGTAGCCAAATTAGGAAAATTTCTTCCAATGATTTTATTAATCAATAAAGTTATCAATAAAGTATTTTCATTGCAGGATATATGATTAAGCAAGGATATAAAGTCCGTTTTTATACGCAAAAACTATTTTCAAAACATAAACACTGTATATTTTGTAAGAAATAGGTTAAAAACCATAGACACAATCTACTTGTTCCTTGTTCTTGTTCTTGTTCCTTCCTATTCCTTTTCAAGTGTACTGCCCCTAACATTTCTCTCCATGTAAGTACAGGTGGAAGAGAATTCCACTCCCTTTCTCATTTTTAGGGAAGTCCCCCCTTTCAATAAATAAATATCATCGGGAACAACCCCCTTGCTTTCATTTATAAACTAACGCCAACCTACCAAAGTTATTACCATATTATTAAACTCAAAAACTTCAGGTGCTTATAGATAAACAAAACAAAGTAAAATCTCTCAACACTCTGTTGCTCATCCCGCAACATCCACGGCAGCAAGTCAAACAAGCGTTGCTCATTTAAGGGGCCGCGCATCAGGCTATTCAATCTCAAAACTCGAAATTGAATGCACGTCAGGAGCACGTGTACCCTACTCGCTGCCGCGTTGCGCCCAGGCCGTTTACCTCGCGCTTATCTAATTAACGTACGGGTGCCGAGCGCAAACAGACGCCGGCCGAAGATCAAAGACAAGGTTAATGATTAGCACGCGCGGAGTGCCGCCGGCAACGACTCTGCGAATTTAGCCGACTGCGCGCGGGGAAGGCGCCCAACTTGTTGAGCCGCCGACAGACCGCAGCGCCCGGCGGACGGCCTCGAACTCGAGAACCGAGTACTCTTGACATGCGGGAATGAGTTTCCGCGACGCCTGCGTGGATTCATTGGCTTCGTTGGCGAAAACGGGACGGTCGTCAGCCGTTAGCTACACCCGGTGGAGCGCTGAACATTGCTTAGTATCTATTTCAACGGGTAATTGATTGTTTGAGGTTTACGTAAGGATTCAATGACTTTTTGAGAAAACTGTCAGTTGAGATTGATACTTTGAAAATCTGACAGATTTCGAATTTTATAATACAAGACTACGTTTATCATTTGGCGAATACTAGCAAAAACTGGCGCTCTTAGCGCGCTCTTTGTGTTCTACTTTTTGAGGTTAGATTTTTTTTTTATTTTGGCGCCGTTTTTTTTTTTAAGAGTTTTTAATAATAGCCATAAACATAACGTAAACAATTTTAATTTTAAAGTTTTTTATACTCTCAAAATTAAAAATTTTCGTTGTCGCATCCTACCTAATATAAAAAGCAGACGACGAATCATGTTCACGTATCTTGGCGACCATCTTGGTTACCAGAATCACCTATTAAATGCTTCACAACAAAGGCCATCACTTATTTAAGAGAGGAAAGAAACTACCAGATTTTTTAATGAAAAGAGTATAATCGTGTTGCCTGCATGATAATATTAAAGGGAAAGTACTCAAGCTCAGCTGATGCGAGTTTAGACGTCGTCCTGATTTCGGTTGTCCATTCATAATTTCATTCCTTTATTGAGTTTTTGATGAAAAAAGACTTGCTCCAAAAATATGTCTTTTTTTATTTTGTTGCATCTCTTTTGTTGTACTTTAAATTATTTCTTTTTTACTTATTTATCACGGAGCAATCAATTTGCACGCTTCGGTAGTTCAACCAATTAAAATATTTGCGTATCCATAGAATAAAATAACAAAATAATGAGTTCAATAAATGTTTTTCGGTTCAGTTCCTCTATACTTGGTACATTGATTCGCTTTGTATATATAATACGGCAATTTATACGCAGCTCTTTGGAAAATATTGTGTCTTAAATAAAGAAGAAAAACGCGAGTTTGCAGTATTTTTGCATGAAAACTACGTTTTAAATTACTAAAATAGTTAATGAATGTTTAAATGTGGACTAAAATAGTTAGAAAAATACAGCCTATACAGTTTATAAGATCACGTAAATGTAAAAGTACTTAAAAAAATAGATTGTAAAACTTATAAAAAGCAAAAAATAATGTTATGTTCTGATAGATTTACGACAGTTCATAGAGCAGCGAAAGCTTTAAAAGAGTAACACGGTGAGTCGCTTCAATTGGACACTGCGGCTGGCACCGAGGTTGCCGACTGGATGAGAGGCGTCAATTAAAGCAAACCGCGCAAGATAGTCCGCTTCCTTCATGTGGGCTCATAATAGCGCTATACGGATTAACTGATCGGTAACGACCGATGTTGCCTTGAGAAGTAGGCTGATCTGGATAGGACTTATCAAAAATTATTTCAAGACACTTTCTTAAAAAAATATTGTAATATAAGTATGGTCTATATGGTCTATAGGATTCCCTTACAAAAAGAAACTACTGGCAAAACTACTATCAAAAGTATTGGATAAGCAACTGGCGAACTACTGGTGAACTGCTGATGGATCAAATATTTCCAATAGTAAATTGGTGACTATTGACTAACTACTGACTGGCAACTGCAGGTAAACTACTTGCAAACTATTTAGGAATTCTTTGAAACATGGGCAGTAGTTGCCAATTTACTATTGGTATCAAGTAATTAATCAGTAGTTTTCAGTAGTTTTTACAGTAGTTTTGTCCAGTAGTTTATTTTTGTAAGGGTTTGGCGTGGGGAGAACTCTACACTGAGAGAAATGTCTAGTAAAAATTACTATGCTGTATACACGGAGAGAATGAGTAAGTAAAAATTGCCAACC
>JAWWEN010019253.1:0-19712 GCA_035582955.1 Sycophila texana | reverse complement strand
TTACGCAGACGCCCTATGTTCCTCTCTCTCTTTTGCGGAGCTAGCTGTCTCTCTCTAAGAGCGAACGTCCTTAATTGAATAGTATCCGTCGAATTATTTGTTCAACGTTTATATTGTTAACTGATTTTATTAGTGCAATAAATAGTGAAATTTTTTAATTAAAAATAAGTATAAGGGTAAAGAACAATATATGTACATAAATACGAATTAAACAGTATTGTAGATTTGAGCTAAGGTGTTAAAATAGCTAATAATTGTGGGCATTTTTGCGATTAGGCAATAAAGGTAAATTGTGCAATATTTTAATTCACCATATCAAAACTTAGGTATTAAAGTAACTAAAATTTCATATCATTATAAGAAAAAGAAAATACCATCCTAAAATATCTTTATCATTATTGTAGGCGCGTCTTCCTTCTAATAAGACTCACATAAATTACAAAGTATAATCATAATCAATATAATTATGTGATCGCAATATGTACATTAAACGAATAAGCAACTAAAAATTGTTAATAAAACTATTTTCAACGATGGATATCAGAGAAATTATTCAGATTTGTGAAGAAACATAAAATGCACTTCCTAAATCTCAAAAAATCAACTTTAAAATATCCGAACTAATATGTTGAACAAATTTTAGGTCTCCTGGGTCAGTTCGCGCAGAATTACGAACCGCCAACCCTATTCTGGTAGTCTGCTACCAGTGTGAAAAGGTGTACGTCTACTCGTATACAATAACCAACCGCTACGCTTCTGCTATGCCTATATTGCATTCGGCGGTGCAAGCACAAAAACAACTTCAAAGGACATATACTTCGCTGTCACGAGGGCCGCGACTGCAATTTTCACGTCATTTAGGGAACCGGCATCGTTTGCTTCTGCTACTTGTAAAATAGAACGACTCTTTCGAAGAAATGCGGTACGTTTCTTGATGAAATGTAAAAAGATAAAATGTAATTTGAAATTATGCAGCTGCAGATTTATCAAAGATTTAAAGTCGGGAAGATAGCTCATATTACAAGGTACAAATCTTCCAGAAAATCATTATTTATAAATAATAAGTAAAGTCTGTAACAAGGGAGGAAACTGGAGTATATTATTCTCCGAGGGAATAAGGTACTTTGTTCCCGTGTTACAAATGGTACGTTAGTCACTTTCTTTCTCCAAAACAGGAAATAAACTAAGTTATTCTTCCCTGTTTTTAGGGAAAGAAAATGAAAAGCAATATAATACTTAACTAATTACAATGTGATTGAAACTTGGGGAAGAAGAACTGGCTTTAGTTTCGACGAAATCGTCTAGTCTTAATCCATCGACGACACAATTTCTAGCAGAATATTACTCGTTAAATAAAAAAAAAAACATTTACTTTTAACCCCGATCCCTTCTTAAAAAATCCATGGGCTTTTTATTGTTGATGCTATTTCTCGCGTTGTGATTGGTCGACCGATAGTTGTCTTTTATTATTTATTTATTATTGATATTATTGTTTATGTGATAACCTTTAAACTGAATCTCAGCGCGCGAAGCGCGCGCCTGATCTAGTATAAAAAAAAAGTTTATTTTAACAAAAATCCCCATAACTTAATCAAAACTTGCAGTAGTAACAAAGAATCCAAACACTCTCGGACTGACCTTAAACTGCCCTGGGCGATCTGCACCTGCTTTCGTGAATGTTAATAATTCTGCATCGTAGAATTGCGGAATTCATTTAGTATGCGACGCTAAACTCCGGAAAATTAAAAAAAGGGTGTCGAAAAAACGGATCGGAAGATTTGTCTAACGGCTTTATTCTCGGCCTTTTTACAGAGTGCGACGAGAAAGACCCGCTGTCCTTACCCATCCGCACCTTCGAACCGGCGTACTCGAACGTGTGCCACCAGTGCTGCAGGTCGTACAAAAATCCCTACCACCTTAAGAGACACCTGACCTACGAGTGCGGCAAACCGGCGAAATTTAAGTGCTCTTACTGCGATTACCGATGTAAGCGTAGCGACACCATGAAGATACACGAGACCTGCTGTCGACGCGCCAAACATCCCACTGGGACCATCCATCATAGGCGCCATGGATCGAAGAGAAAATAAACGCTCTGCAATATTTTAATAAATTTTATTTCACCTTTTATTAATTTTTATAATGGAAAAAAGACTTGTAATTTTTCATTTTTTATCAATTTCAGAAGATCACGCATGCGCTTACATCATCGCTACCGAAGATCATGTGAAAATGACGCGTTAATTTAGATGTTTGAGCCCCAATATTTATTTTTTGTAAATAAAGTATCGAGAAGAAATTTCTTTCGTTACAAGAAATGTAAATTATTAAAAGTTTAAAAGGTGGAACCGAATGTATCTTGGACGCGGAGTAAGGTTAACAAATTTTTTTGTAGACTATAAATAATTCTATTTTGTAGAACTATTGCTTTACAAGTGTTAATTCAATGAATATAAAAACTTTTATTTAATCGTACCAAAAAGTTAAATATTATAAATGTTCATAAAAAGAAAGATTATCATTGCGACGAGACTCTTGTTTTTACAGTAGATTCTTCTTATCACAATTCTTAAACCACTTTGTAAATTAATTTATAAATTCTTCGAATAAATTAATTGTAAATATAATTATATTATAATTGTAAATATAATTACCATAAGATATCCTATCGTTTGTATGTAACAGCCGGCAAAAGTTTTGAACGATGTAAATAAATTGTAGTATAGTCACAATGCATATAAAAAGAAATTTTTGAAGGACAGAAATAAACTCTTGATCTCTTTTAACACTGCAAAGTCCCACTTACACTAGCACTAAAACCACTAACGCAAGAAAATAAATAAAAATAAACAAATGCAAAAGAAAAAACTATAAATTTTGCTGACAGCATGGAACGACCTCCAGGGCCCTAAAAGCTCATACGTTCGTTTAATTGCATCTTCCTTCTTTTCAGGCCCTCTTTACTTACCATCGAGACTGACGGAGACGAGCGGCCGGATGACCCAAGCGCCGTATGACCCTGCGCATGGCGGCTACGTCTGCGACCAGTGCGGCAAGGTGTACGAGTACTCGAGCAATCTTGGCCGTCACAAGCGGTACGAGTGCGGCCAGCTGCCAAGATTCGGCTGCGCCTACTGCGAATACCGCTGCAAGCAGAAGGCCAATATGCGCAAGCACATCCTCCAGAGGCACAAGGACAAGGAGGTACGCTTTCGTGTTGATCCTGATCCACTGCTTTAAGACTCTCGAGGCTTCTATTTTTTTTTTTTTTTTTTTTTTCATGAAAGTTTAAGTGGAAAGTTTAAAGTGGATTATCTGTTCAACACAATTAAATTAAATTAAATTAAATACGTTAATAAGGTACAGAAGTGGAATATGTGGGTATTATCAGTTATTGTATTAGCAGTATTCTTTGATGTTGTTTCATTAATGTTTTTTTATATTCTGTTTTTGTACCTATTTAAGTGCATTGACACAACTTGAAGTATTTTTTGTAGGTGACAAGGAAACGAGTTAGACTGCGAAATGTATAAGTAGAGCTTGCAAACATATTTATTTATTGTACGCTACTGTATACTATATTACTTTGTAAAAAAATAACGAAAATTAATTATTAAGTTGAAGTATTTTTAAGTCGAGATTACGATATGACGAGATGTGTTTACAAGAAAGTATGAATAACATTTATAGATTTAAAATATTTAATGAACTAATATATTTTTTTAGAAATTTAAATTCCTCCAGAAAGTATTCTTTAAGTTTAAATGGAAATAAAAAAATTGATTCTATAATAAATGTTTTTTCTTATTAAACCCAGTACAGTTACTTGTCCTCGTTATACGTATTTTTTAAAATAAATACTTGTTTATAATAAATACTCACACATTTTTTTCATGTTTTAGGATTTTCAGACGATGGTGCAACCAAATTCATTTACTCATTATTACTTTTAAAAGGCATATCACAAATTTAAAGCAGGATTTCATTGTGATAGATTGAATACATAGTTTTTAAATTATTGCAAAAATTAATTAAAATATAAACAAAAGTAATTAAATTAACTTATCAATTTAAATTAGTAATTTGCATTCTGAATAAATTTTGAATGCCCAATGCACTCAGCGTCGCTGTCGCAAGAAACGAACAAATTAAATTAGTTAGTTAGTTAGTTGATAAAACTACAGTTTTAAAAAATAATTTTCGGCTCTTTATGTTGTAGGTGCAGAAAAACAAGCAAGATCCTCTCCAAAAAAACCACTCCATCAACAAGGCCGAATCAAAGTATCCGAAGGTGAGAACGAAGCATAATCATCGCATTTCCAGGACGATGTAACACGGCTACAAATTTCCTTAATATTAACAGGTCTTCAGAAGAGCTCTTCGATCTCCGACGACGTAAGACGTAATTTAAGTCTGATCGCGAAGAGTATCGCTAGTAAGATGCTGGTAGCCAGCAATCCAAAGACCACACCCGAACAGCAGCAAATCTCGATAAACCAAATTCTTTCTCAATTGAATTATGAGCCGAAGAGAACTTGCACTGGTTGGTAAATTCACGTAACATGTGTTTCTTTATTTAATTTCTGTTTAGTTTACGTAGCTCCATTTTTTTCATCTCAGACAAGGCGAAGGCTTTTGAATCGAGTGCATCATCGATGATCGAACTGGCCAAACCCAGAATATTCGAGGACAGTTTCCAACAGCTTGTTGTTGGTAAGTAATGGTAATAGTTTCTTGCTGCACAATTTTTCAATTAACGTGAATTATGCGACGTTTTTCAGATTATTTTGTGCGCATTATGGATGGAATGAGCGACTTGATGAAAGAAATGAAAACTATGACCTCAGAGACTCGCGTGGTTAAGGCTTTGCTGATGAAGAATGCTGATGATTCTGTTAAAGTGATGAATTGCAAGCAGCTGGCGGAAAAATATTCGTACGTCATACCTTTGCCTACGGTGGAGGATTTCGAAAAATTTGACATGGAACTCGGAGATGCAAATTCGTCCCTACGCAATGACCTCGTAAGTTGAATGATTTTTTTTTTCAGCAAAATATAGCTCAATTAATTGACAACGCAGACTGTCATTAAATGATGATGTGCTCTCCACAAAATTAAAAGTAAATCAAACTTCTGAAAAAAATTATGTATTATTACAAAACTGCTGGAAAAACTACTGATTATTATTATTTTTTTAAAGTCTTGCATTCGCCAGTTACTTTGCATTTTCTTACATTTTTCTAAAGCATTAAATCTGTAATAAAATGATAGAAAAGGTAACAAAAAGTAAAAAAAAGTAATAAAGTGTAAAAGATATTGGAAATGCTATAAAATTTTATATATAACATTTTTTTACATTTTGTTATAAATTTTTTAACCGATAATTAAAGATAGAAAAAAGTTTGAAAATGTTAGGAACTATAATAAAATGAAAGAACAGGTAACAAAAAATAAAAAAAGTAATAAAATACAAAAGATGTTCGAAATCCAACATAAATATACGACATCTTACAGACTCATACTAACTCTTACAACATTTTAACACTTCCATTTTTTTAAATTTTCATGCAATGGTTCTTGCTTAGAGGTTTATTTTCGAAAAGATGTCTTCCTTTATATTCAACCCATCATGTTCACATTGAATTATCCAGTGCAACATCCTTCCGGCGGGCATCGACGGGGGTCTGGCCATGTCGAAGTGCATCGTGAAAATGCTGAAAATGTTCATCACAAAGGAGGTGGCGGTACAATTCACCGCAGTCAAGCAAGCCAAAGGCAAGCGGATCATGAAGACCACCAACCTTTTCTGTTGCATCGAAGGTACCCAGCAAACCACCCTATCCTCTTCTCATTGAACTAACTGCTAAATCGAAAAAAAAAATCGAACTATTTCAGCGGTGATCCGAGAGCGTCGAAGTTTAGCCCACCTGTCAACGACGGACAAGGAGATTACTGCCGCGTTGAGCGTTGTCATGACTAACGCCCAGCACTGGCACAAACGCTCCCAGCCGGACGTCAGCAAGCGGTCTGGATCCTCCTCCCAGGGCGATCACGATCAGTCCTCCCAGGGTGAAGTAGTTAGCAGCTACGAAGCCATGCAGATGAACGAGTCGGATCCGCTTTTCGAAATACAATATCTTGAATAATTTATGCTTTGATTTCGTTTCTTCTTTCGTTAGCTGTTTTAAGTGTAATCGTTTCTGTGCTTTCTATGACGGTGTAACCCATGACGCTAAGATTATCTTGTATAACGCAGGTAATAAATAAATTGTTTGATAACCATTGTGGTTGGTTTATTTATTTCCTTATCTTTTTACGAATTATGGAAATTTTTATTACTTGTACTAAGAGTAAATATTTTTATTTGCAGGGCTAGACCGAGAGAACGTGGAATGGATTTTACGCAGTGTGCCGCTTGATTGAAAAGAAAGTGAATGGCTTGAAAGATTTGGAAGAAGTTATTGTAAAATAAATAGAATTGAAAAATGTTGATCTCCAATTTTTATTAAAATTCATCATTACCTTGAATATTGGCTTTCATATCGCTCATTCGTGTCTCGAACTATTGGTTTTATTAGTTTACATTTGATATGCATGGTTGAACGTATTTTAAAATTTTTTTTAATTATTTAAAACACCACTCATTAAAAATATTTTTCTAGGGAACGAGGATTTCAAACGAACACGGTCTAAAAATAAAAGTGATATTATAGACAGTTTAAGAGGTCAGTCGAATCAAATTTCTTTTATTATTAATTTACAATTTATACAGTTTTCTTTTTTACTTTAATTAAAGAACTCTCTTCGTATTTTAGAAAACGCCGCCATAACTTTACAAGAAGTTCGTTACATCAAAGAAGAAGTGAACTTCGATCATGTCGATTTCGATGAACTGGAGTACAGAGAATCGGGGGACTTAGGTACACCATCAACACTCACAAACTTACCTTTTTTTTCGTTATTAACAGAATACAAAAATAACAATTGATCTACTATTTTTCCTTTGTTTGCAGATTACGATAATGAGCTCACGAAGGAGGAATCGTTTGAAGAGTCCTACTTAAATGAAGGCAGAAAGGGCTTAAAGAAAAGAATAATTCAGGAAATATCTCCAAAAGATATCAACGATTTGAGTAAGTGTGATTAGTGATTGAGGAAAAAAATTGTTGATTCATATTTTAATGTTCAATCATTCTATTTCAAATGTAGCAACTCTAAACGAGCTGATTGACTTCACGTGCACCAAGTGTCGGCGAACTTCGAAGAATCCCGACTT
Organism: Sycophila texana; assembly: GCA_035582955.1. Lineage (NCBI taxonomy): Eukaryota > Metazoa > Arthropoda > Insecta > Hymenoptera > Eurytomidae > Sycophila > Sycophila texana. Next base: position 12,436 of record JAWWEN010019253.1, on the reverse strand, counting down.
CTTCCTACAGAAAACGGATTTGCAATGCCCCCATTGCCAGGCCACTATGAAATTCCAATGTCCGCGGTGTAAGCTCTTGTTTCGACGATTCGACAACGCTCGCAGGCACGCGCGACAAATTTGCCAAATTGACGACGAGTCGGTGCCACCTCCAGAAGAAAAGACGGAGGTATCGTAAAATGCAATCTGAAAATAAATGATACCAAAATTAATTCAAAACTAATGAGTTCATTAACTTTTTTTCAATTAATTACGAAAATTCGAGAAAATCAATTTTATAATATCATCTGGGTATTTTATAATATCATTTTTTCGTTAAATGTAATGATTATTATCATATGACATCGCGTTTTGACTACGTCACGATACTTTCATTAATAATCATTAAATTTAAAAAAAAAAATACGTCTCGATTTTTTTCAATACTAGTAAAATCCAGCGAGCTTTGCGCGTCCACATTTTTTATATGTTAACCCAATAACCCATTTTAACTTTTGCAGACATATTTTAGCTTTCATAGACATATTTTAGCTTTCATGGACATATGTTAGCTTCGTAGATACATTTTAGCTTCGAATTGAACTATTTCATTTGAATTGTTGTCAAATAAAGGGGACTTATAAATAATTATGGTGAAAAATTTTATATGCACCTCGGGAGTAATGATCGGTTATTCCTTTGGGTGAATTACTGCCCTCCCTGAAGCTCGGGCAGCAAACTTCACCCGCGGGATTATTCGCCTATTTTACTCCCTTGGCGCATAAATAACTATTTCTTTGTTAGAGACGATGAAATAATCACATCAAGCCATCTTCCTTAATCAAAAGAAAGTAAAATTTCTTAAAAATGAAATATCTAACATCAAACCCAAACAAAATAAAAATAAAAATGACTCACTAATTAAATAGCGATATCCCCAGGCCCCGAACTACCCGCGACAATGTCCGGCCTGCGACTTCGAGACGCTGAGCCCGCTAGAGATGCGTCGGCACAAACGGCACGAGCACCCACGCCTCCTGCACTTGGAGGAGGAGAGGCACGCGTGCCAGACCTGTGGCCGGTGCTACAAGACGCGCGAAAGCATGAGGAAGCACTCGCGCCTCTGCGGCCGGGCGCCCCACATAAGCTGCGTGTACTGCCCTTACATCACCAAACGGATGGAACACCTGCGGGTCCACATGCGCCACAAGCACCCCGACCCCGAGTCCTGCCACGGCAGCACCTACGACTGTCCCAAGTGCAACAAAAAGTACAAGTACCTAACCGCCATGAAGTCACACACGAGGACCTGCACCGGCGAGGCAGGTTCTACCGCAGCATCCATCGGAATTCAGTAGTTCTTCAATTTCAATTTCAGTCCTCCTCTTTAGTGTTACTTGGTGGCAAGTTGAAGTCTGGACGTTTTTCCCAGACCCTGCGCAGAAATACATGAAAATATGTAGCTTAATATTGTTTATTAATATTGAATTTAAAAATAGGTTTGCAATGAGATGATGATTTTAAAAGTAAGGAATGGCTTAATAAGATGCAATTGTGAGCGTGAATAAATTTTAGAGTTGTAAGTTCTTGCATTTCGCTTAATTTGTTTTTCGACTTAGTGTTCATTTATTTAAAAATTAATTTAACTGAGATTTAAATGGGAGTCGTCAGGATAGTTTATTGAAGAAAGAAAAGACTGATGAAAATAATTGTTTCTTCGAACCAAAACAAGTTAACCTTTCAGGGAGGTTTCTGGCACCACTGACCCATGGATAATGAATTATTAAAGATTTTTTTAATTTTAGGCTTGTTTCAGAAATAGGATAGATTTACTTTAATTTCACTTAAATTGAATAATCATAGGCAAATTTACTTAATTTGTTGTCAACCCAAAACACGCAATGTACAAAAGAAAAGCATTTAAACAACCATCGAAAAAGGATTACATATGTATTAGGGAAAGTTTGCTGATAAGCATTAAAATTGAGGTCTAAGGGGACTTTTAAGACAAAAGCTTAATGCATTTATAAAAATTTTATTTATAATGTACTTAAACGATGCTTATAATTTGGAAAAATCAGTCAGTCAGTTCATAAAATAGTTAGGCAAAAAATGTTTATGATTAAGTTATATTGTAAATTGTAACACCACACGTAGATTTAAAATTATGTAAAGACATATTAAATATATATTGTATCTACAATAAATGACACTTGAAAATCCAGTTGCTACTATTCATTTAAATTTCTTTTTTTTATGCATGTTATTTGGTTTTTCATCGGTTACTTCCTGCTTCTTTTAATTTTCTCGTATAAAATAAATTAATGTGTAATTTAAAATTTTGCTTATAATAATACAATCATTTTATTTGTTGTAGATGAAATGGACTATAATGGAGTAAGCTTCTTCTTTGAAGAATTTATGCACGTGGAAGAAGATGAATTAAACCTAAAAGTATTACAGAAGGAAAAGAAACATATCGTAGCATCAAAGAAGGATAAGAAACTAAAGAAAAAGGCGCATGTAAATGATTCTGAAGAAAAATCACTTACAAAACGTGGAAAAAGGTCCAAAAAGAACGTCGAAGTTCCAAATAAGTCAAGACGTAAGTGTGGCTTTATAACCTCTTTGTTCAAAATAATGAAAATCTAGTGATTTACAGTTAGAGCCTTCAATAATTTTAGTAATTTTCATTATTTTAACAAATATTAGTATTTAATCGCGATCAGAACTGACGAATATATCTTACATCATTTTTTAGGAAATCCATCAAGGCGCGCGAAACGCAAAATGAAAGAAAAGCTGAACTCAAATTTGAACAACCATGCGGTCCAGAATCCATTAAAACGACGAAGTTAGTTGATGTTTTTGTTATAAAATTATAATGGAGAGATCGTTTAAGATAATAGACCTATTTTGCGTTCTTTCGAATTTTCTACCTTGTCAGAATTTTAATTATAGCGTTTCACTTTTAGACGATTTAATAGAATTATGCAAAAGTACTATTACTTACTTAGAAAAATACTATGCAAAAGTACTATTACTTACTTAGAAAAATACTATTCTTTGCATTATTGATAAAAATTACTGCAATTTTAATGGAAAAGATTGATTCAGTCAACTCAAAAGCAAATGAAGCTTTCTCTTAATCGATCTCCTTTTCTAACATACTAACCGATCGCAAATCTAACTCACCTCGTTTATTAGCATCGTCAAGAATCAATGTCAAGGCGAACGTTCTGAATTACAAGAAGGAACGCGATCACACATTCAATTCCCGAAGGGGCAAAGACGTAAAACAAACAGTAGAGCAAACGGAGGAAACGGTGCAAGCGACGATTCGAAACAAACGCAGGCCGATCACGACGAGGCACAAGTACTGGTGTACCCAGAAGGACTGCGACCACTGCTTCGTAAAAAAGGGTAGCCTTATCCGCCACATTAAGTTCGAGTGCCAACTCGAGAAGAAGATCTTTTGCGGTTACTGCGACTATCGCGCCCATTATCCCATCAGTGTCACCCGTCACAGCAGAAACATTCATCGTGGCCGTGAACCCATCATCATCGATGAGCGCGAGATCAAGCACTAAAATAAGTAGTAAATTGCGCGAGGACTTGTAACACGAGATCAAAGAAAGAAGATATGCTAATTTTGTGGGAGAAGGCCCTTCGCTTCTCGAATGTGACGAGTTTTTTTTACCTGCTTAAGGGGATTTACGACCTTCAAGAAGGCAGATAAAAAACATCTAAAAAAGAAGAATATACACTAATCCGTACAATTTAACATTAATAGTATAAGATAAAATAAAAATAGAAAAAAGTCTCTAAACCCATTTTATTTTACGCAATTTTTGGTGGGACTTGGCTTAAATTATTGGTAAGTAATGTTATTTAGGCCTGAAAAGTTGTAAACTTTAAAATTAGTTGTATAAACATCCGAAAAAGTTTATAAACTATTTAAATTTACTTAAATTTAAGCTGTTTTGTACTTTTTGAAGTTCTTACATCTATAATTTTGGTTTCTACAACTCTTCGGGACTAAATGACATTAATTATCAACAATTTAAGCTCAGTCTTATAAATATCTGCGCATACATTGGAGCTATAGGTAATATTAGTTGAAATAAAATGGGTATAGAGACTCCTTCTTCTGTACTCTTCTTTTTAGATGATTTTTTATCTGCCTTTTTAAAGGTGCTAGATCCCCTTAATTTGTTGGGGGTGACTGGCCCTTGCACGTAATTTAATGTAATTACTTGGTATTTAATAAAGTATGAATGGAAAATATTTTCTATTTGCTTTTATTTAAAAAAATAATTGTATCTCCTTCGCTTTTTTCCAGCTTAATCAAATTTTAAGTTACTGGACTATTTTCAGGAAATGGAAGATTAAATTCTAATTTTAATCAGTAAAGCATTTATTAATCAACATTCTTTTTTCAGGTTCTTCAATCCAGATTGAGTATACGAAATAGAAATACGCAATTCTTGTCATCGAAAGGTGTATTATACACCAGGGAGAAGGGGAGCTGAAGACTAAAATGACCAACCTTTGATCACTTTTTTTTAATCGTGTGGTACACGTATTATTTTGCGAGAGGGAGAAAATACGGTTATTTCGATTTGAAAAGAGTGAGGAAGAATAATTGTTATAATACTTCGATTTTATAACGATTTAAAAGTATCATAGGAAAAGAACAATGCCAAAACTAGTATACTTTGTAACAAGAGGAAGAGGGAGTGATAAAAAATGTGAAACTACCTCTTGTAATTAATAAATTATTTTTTTTTTTAGATAAGTGTTCCTTTTTTAAGGGAAGATGGGAAACCCACACGTACACGCAAAAAATAAATCACTTAATTCTCACGTGCTTCATATGTATGTCAAAAGTTCTATTTTCTTCACACCTTTAAAATATACTTTTCTCTATTACATAAACTAAATCTTTACTTAATATTCAATAAAGCTTATGTGTATAAAAAATAAAAAAAATATTCTTAGAGCAAATCTATCTATCATTACTATCACTAACGGAAATGGAAGCCATCACTTATATTTATGTTTAAGATGAAAAATTTAATTGATACTGATATTGGATTTTTCTATATTTTCAGGAACATTCCAGGGCCAAATAAATAATTCAGTGCATAAATTACCCATGCTAACGCCCAGAGTGATCATTCCACACTCCGTATACTGTAGAGCCCTCGAAGTAACAAGTATGTAGCAAATTTTAACTTCACGAAACTTTTTCCTGTGGTATAAAATCCAGCTATTCTACACAATATTTATTACTGTCATATATGCATACTGTGATATAAGAGAATGAGCCAGTATATTCCGATCTGATATACTACTTTGTTCACTGAATTCTCGATAAGATATGAGTAAATCCACAAAACTTTTAACTTTTAGGAACCAGGTTTTATAACAATTCAAAACCCTATAATTCAAATTCCTAAGGTGGCACGCACTCCAGTAAAGATTTAAATTGCTCGTAAGTAGAATATGCTGTTAAATTTTTGGGTAGATCGGAAAATACTTTTATGCAACTCTGTGCGTAAAAGTGCCTTTTACGCACGCTTGCGCGTGCGTAAAAGGAACTTTTACGCATAGAGTTGCATAAAATATCGTTCGATACATGTGCGTAAATTGATTCTCGCTCGTGGGTGATTATCACCCTCGCTTCGCTCGGGCGATAAACTCACCCACTTGCGAGAATCAACTTTTACGCACTTGTATCGAAATATACTATTTTGCAGTGTATAATTTTATACGTCAAAAATGGAGCTTTTTTAATAGTTTTCTACACAGAGTTCTTAGAATAAATAAAAAGTACCTTACTTTTCATCGTCTTAAAATTTGGAGAGCCATTTCCATGTTATAAAAACAACATTTTAAGTTCAGGCCGATAGATGTGCCGTATTTTATTGCAGCTTTACCGATTTTAAAGTACATGAAACTTTCACATGGATAATAGTTACACGTTCTTTAGAAACGGTAATAAAATACGGCACATCTATCGAGCAGAACTTAAAATGTTCTTTTTATAACATAGAAATGGCTCTCCAAATTTCAAGACAATGAAAAGTAAGCTACTTTTTATTTATTCTAAGAAAAGTCTGTGTAGAAAACTGTTAAAAAAGCTCCATTTACAAAATTATACACTGCAAAAAGGTATTTTCCGATCGCCCCAAAAATTTAAAAGGATGTTCTGCTTATACGAACGAGCAATTTAAATCTTTACTGGAGTATATGCCACCTTAGGAACTTGAATTATAGGGTTTTGAATTGTTATAAAACCTGGTTCCCAAAAGTTAAAAGTTTTGTGGATTTGATCATATACATTAAACTTCGTTTACTTCTTTTATATGGAACTTTAGTGAAATTTTTTTTTTATTATTTGTTTAAAAGGTCCAGATTTAGAGATAATTGAGAGTCTTCAAGGTATTGAGAATCAACGCAAAGGGCAGGCTCATCAAAATAAAAGTAAGTTAAATTCGTAACATTTTATATAATTTTTGGATCAAATATTTAAAAAGTCGAATATTCAAAAATTTTTTAAAGGAATTAAATAAAACTCAGATGATCTCCCTGCGAACGCGGATTAATGCCGCCGAAACGATGCAAAGACGAATAATAAAAAGAAATCCGCAGGAGTCGGATAAGTTTTGTTTAATTCCTTACTCACTACAACGGGCATCAGAGCTTCTCTTTCTAACGAAGTACTTATACTTACTTTATTCGTTAAGAATATTGGTTTTGTCTAAAATATACAAACGTCAAAAAACCGCTGCTCAAACATAATTTTAGACTTCCTTTTTTTTTAAATTAATAGATAAAATTAATAATAATTTTTAAGTTTGTTTATATTCGTTTTACTTAAGCAAATACACACAAAATCTACCTTTTCTGAAAATTACAAGTCAATTAAAAGCATTTTTACTCAATCATTGGAGATAAAAAACACATTTTTTTTCTCAGAAATTAGTAATCAAATATGATTGAAATTTTTATGGAACATAGATATTTTTTATATTCTACGTTATCATGATTTTTTCCAAAGTATTTGACAGATTAGTTTAGAAGAAATAAAATTTTTTTAAAAATACACAAAAATATAAAACTCAATATTTTTCGATTTATAAGGATTCATAAACTGCTCAACGAACTCATCCAAGGTACACAAAAAATCTAGCTTTCTTGAAAATTTCAAGTCAATTAACACTTTCACTGCTATCAATGTATAAGCATTTTCTTATCAAAATGGCGAATTGCATAATTTTTTGAAAAATCATTATTTTGAACTGAAAGAATAATATATACTTTGAATATATTAAGTAAAAACATAATCTATGCAAAAAATAGCATGGTTCATATATGACCCATACAGCACTCCAGTAAAGTGTTTTTCGATACACCATGCGCAAAGATACGACTTGGTGCACGCTCACTCAAAATTGGCCGCGCAAAATCATATCTTGCACACGTTGTATCGAAAAATTCGGTTCGATACTTGAGCGAGGAGGTGATTTTAGCTTCGCTTTGCTCGTGCGGAAACGTCACACGAGGCTAACAATCACATTCTCGCACTAGTATCGAAATGTACTATTCCCTCTGTACTACATGGGTCATTTTTGACCCGTAATATAAATTTGCAATAAAATGAATTTATACTTGTTTCTTTATTAAATTAAATGTTTGTATTACAGTTGCATATTTTTATGTGTTGACTGTGTTTTATTAATACAATCTATACATTAAAACTACAATTTCATTCTTAAAAATTTGTAAAGTATTTTTGGCCTCTTCCATTTATGCTGTCTTATAAATATTACTATAAGAATGAAAATATGCAAAGCAGCCAGAAACTATTGATTTACCTGATTTGTCATTAGAACAAGAAAAGGACGCCATCTAATAGCGGATCAGATAAATCAATAATTTATGTCTGCGTTGCATTATTTTCATTTTTCTCCTTCGTCAGTACGATAATTCTTTTCGCGATTACACTTTCTCCTCATAATATTTACGTAATAATTCTCTCTGCAAATACATAGTCCGCAAAAGCATCATTTTCATAGCTAACATCGTATAAATCCGCAGCCTTGATAGTACTGTTTATTTTCAAACTGTAGACGATCCCGAAAGCCGATCGAGACAGTCCACGGAACAGAACGTCGAAGGCAGCCCGAAGCGGCGAGGTCGCAGCAACTCCCTAAAAGGTTCAAATGTAGTCACATCCAATCCCTACGTCAGTTCATTGAGACCCAGAACTCCGAGACCGGGCCAAGCTCGGCCCTCGACGCCAGCCATTCTTAAAAAGACGCCGAAGAAGAAGCCTCCCAGTGTATCTCCGCAGGAGAAGAAGGCCCCTAGTGCAAAGCCGCAGGATAAGAACGACTTGCTGGAAGTAAAGAGTACCGATACTAGCGAGTCTGCAAAAATTGCATTGTTCAAGACACCATCAAGACCTACAAGAAGCTTATCAAAAAAATTAATCAAGCCTGCAGGTGACAGCAGTACGAATGCTAGATGTCTGCGTAGTTATTTCAAAAATGCATATAGTTATTCAGTAGCGCCGTGATTCGTAGCATCCTATACACCTGCCCAGTGTGTTGCACCACCTTTGACCAGCCGAGCAACCTCAAGCGTCACCTAAAGAACATATGCCAAAAGCAGCCTCGCTTCAAATGCGGCCACTGCAGGCACTACTGCTACAACATGGGACAACAAGTCCCACAATAAGGCCGTCAAGGTCATCGATCGGCACGAGCAAGCGTCACAAATAAATTGACGCCACTTTGTTAAATTTAATCGTTTAAACGTTCTCGCACTTTAGTGTGCACGAGATTGGTGTTCTTGCCGTTTACTTATACTGATAGTTAGTCTCTATACTATCGTACTTGAGATTTTGTTCGTTAGGAGATAATCGGGACACCGAAAGACGCAGTTTTTTTAACTGAGGAACGTGTAAGTTTTAGAAGTGAAAGAAGCCGAAGTTAAGTTTTAAAGCTTCAAGGTATGAAATAAAGCCTACATTATGCTTTAAATTTACTAACGATTGTCGGCTAACCGTCGAGCAAATGGACAATTTATATTCTTAGCGTAATAAATCTCAAATTACAGTTTGTATCTTTAATAGCCCTTAATTTTTATCTTAGTTTTCTCCACCTTCTTAATACGTTTTTCATTCGCTTTTGAATTTTACTTTTAAAAATGTATGCTAAATTCTGAAGATCTGTAGCAATAATAATTTGAATTAGCAGCATAGTAATTATAATATTATAATGGTAATAATATTATTACCTACAACACAAGATTAACTTTTAAACATTTCAGCTCAAAGCTATTTAATCTCAAGAACTATAATTGTAGCTTCTTTCATTTTTACACGTAAATTTAATGAATTATGAGATCTCAAACGCGAATTTTACAGAAATGTGCCCGATTGTTTCTAAACTAATGAAATTTTCACTGCGTAGAATTTAGGGGTAAAATGGCAATTTATTACATTAGATTCAATAATTACATTTGTTATTTATCAAGGTGCTTTAGATGATTAATAAGAATCAATTGTAAGTGGTTGTTAAAGGGTAAGACTTATAAGTCAATATATTGAAAATATCATGTTATTAAACTTTGTACTTGCTGAAACTAGTGAAGCGAAAGGAAATTGAAAATTCATGGAATCAAATTAGAAAGCCATTATTAGTATGAGTGAATTTTCATGCAGATGTACTTCACCAGTTTTTAGACAAAAGAAATTTTTTAAGTTACGTTTTCTATGAAAAATTTATTAGAGAAAAAAGTTATTCATTTTATAAATTTTATTTTAATCATTACAAAAAAATTTTTCGTTTAAAAAGTAATTAATAAAAGATATTAAATGCTCTGGCAAAAATTTTAAGCCACTGTATTTATATATTTCTTATGATTCACAAAAATGTGAATTAAACTATGATTGTTAATTTACAAAATCAATGTTAACAAGCTACTCAAATATACTTAATAATAGCAGTTAAAGATCAATCTTAAATGCATATTATCAATTTATACACATTAAATGTACGTTACAATAATAAGTTTTATTTTTTTATTACTTCAATTACTGATCATTAATTTAATTTAATGAAACAAAAAATATTATTATTTTGTATTCCACTACTGTACGTTAAAAACTACTTAAATAAAGGCAAACTCAAAAGCAAAGATTAAAATAAGCTTTTCCAGATTTAATTTAACCACGACCAAAAATATTTATTGCTTTATGCATACAAAGTGAATTCATTATTCATTTCAATTTCATAAACATATTTTTTTTTTCAGGATCTCCAGTGTCCGTAGGAATAAAGGAGCCACATATCTAAAAACGTCCTTCTGCTAAATCGCCATGAAATTTACCTTTTAATTTGAAAAAAAAATAAATTGTTTACAAAATTCTATAAATATCTTCTGTATTAACCATCTACTAATCGTCTAAAAGACATCCACCCTGCCTGATTCGCATCGTAATATATTACACAAAGTTTGCTCCGATCCCGCATTTTTTTTCTCCAATCACACCATACACTAAAAAAAGCCTGCTAAAGCATTGTGTGTACAGCCCGTCATCGGTAATAAGTAGGTAAAGAAGAGCCCCACTGACGCTGTGTTTTGTGCCTTAGCCTGGGAGCCCTACGTTCCGAGTTCGCTGAAGCGTAGGCGTGCCTCGGCCTTGGAACACGAGCGCCTCCTCTCCGAGATAATCGAGGTGCCGGCAGATCCGCTGGCGACCACCAGCTACTCGAGCAACAAGAGTTTCCAGTGCCCCAAGTGCCCGAAGCGCTTCAGCGCCAAGAGCAGCGTCATCCAGCACATGAAGTACGACTGCAACCGCACGCCTAGGTTCTCCTGTCCCTACTGCAGCCAGCGCAGCAAGTGGCCTTTCAGCCTCTATAAGCACATCAGGAAAGTCCATCCTGGGGCCCGGGTCTACTGCAACGACATGAGCAAGGAGAATCCGCAGTAGGCCGATCAGTGGAGATTCTCCTATTCTTGAATATCACGGACATTTAGCTTTTGTATTATTGCTCTTCTTTGTTCGTTTTTGAAACGAAAGACTATTTGTGAGATTTTAAGTTTTCGCACGGTGAGTGCAAACTTCTCGTGCCTGTTTATTCTAAATATCATCGAATGAAAATTTTACTAATTTCTAAACCGTTGCTGTTAAGCAGATCTTTTTTACTGCAAATCAGTGAATTTTCACTGGATGATATTTAGAAGATATCGGAAATGAGATCCTGGACTGGCGTGCACAAAGCACTATTCTTAAATCGAATGTAAAAGCTGAGTTCCGATTTTAAATTCATACAGTTTTTTATAAATAAAGTGATTTTTCGCTTTATTAATGGGATAGGAGAGTGAGACTTATTTGGTTCACGGATTTCATTATTTGAGCACAGTTTTCTATGTAAAAATATGAAGAAAACCAAAATATTAGGTTCCGATGATCGAAACTATTAGCACAGTAGACTCCGAAAGTTATTTTTATCTAAAACTTATTATTTTATTATTTGATGATACTTTTGCTTCCATATGTCCTATAAAGTACGTCATAAAAGCAGAAAGAGAAAATAAAAGATTAAAAATCTCTATTGCTTCAAAACTTAAACACAATGAAATATGATTATCGACAGTAACATGATATATTTTTATATCGTATTACACTTGTATTAGGTTCTATGGGAGCAAAGTTATATAGTCAAATAAACTAAATCTTTTGATTTTCTTTATATTTTGACATAAGAAAACTGTATTACAAATTTTAACAAAATTCATTACCTAAGCAAGCTACGCGTTCCTTGTAATGTTGCAGGCGATTTTGCATAAAATTTACTCTCGTTTTTTTATGTAAGATGTTTTATACATCTCTGCAAAAATGCGATAGTCGATACGCTAAATATGCACAAGACGCCGTAGTTCGTACAGTAAGTGTGTTAAAAAATGATAATTTTATTGCGCCACAGATGAGCAAGTTGATTCTCGCACGCGCCCTTTTTGTCACCCACCTACGTTGCACACCTGTTGCGCAATGAATTATTTTATTATAAAAATAATTATAAAAAAATATAATTGAAGAGCACGCGTGCAGCTTCCTTGCTAAGAAAACTATCGTAGTACTGTTAAAGTGTTCACTAAGGGCATAGACTTCATTGTAGTCGTCATATATAATGATTAATGTACATACCAACGTGAAGTATTTCTACGGAAATTTCAATGCTTAGGCAGTATCATTTCAATTTCACAGACAAATTTGTATTCTTGAAATTGCTCTTGATACAATAAAGTTATATTTTATGAAAAACCTTATTGACTCCTCGGTTTTTCATTTACATTTCTTAAGTGGAGAGGACTCGAATGATCGTTACGAACCAAAGTTGAAATTAATAACTTTATTCTGCCAACGTTTCGGTAT
>JAWWEN010019242.1:0-19720 GCA_035582955.1 Sycophila texana | reverse complement strand
CGCGCCGCGGCCTCGTAGGCAAGTCGTTCCTTCGAACTTATACTTGCCTCGAGGCGCTACCGCGCCTCCTGATATATACATATTATGTTACAATAAATTTTGTAAGATGGGGACAGACTTGACAAGCCAAGAAAATTACTACAAATTTTTTCAAAATTTATATCAATGTTTCCAAAATTTTTTTAGCAATTTTCTTGGCTTGCCAAGTCTTTCCCCATCTTACAAAATTGATAGCAAACCTTTCCCTATTATTTTTTTCAGTATATGAATTATGAGTGTTTATTGACTCATAGTAAAAATTTATAAAGCATTTCTCTTAGTGTATGTATAATTTATATATTTTTTTACAATTTATAATAAACATTCTACGTCAAAAAAAAAAGTTATCAAAAGCTAAGCTCTGCTAAACATTTAAGCGGAAGTTTCCATTAGCACCATTAGTCGCATAGTACCCGAAAATAAAAAGAGAACGAAAGTAGAAAGACCGTGGAACTGGACCAGTGCTTCCCTGGAGCTCCGTCCATTTTAATCGACGACCATCCGGTGAATAAAACGCGAAAACAAATTCCCGAAGAAATGGCACGAATCGATTGGTCGGGCACCGGCGAAAGGGGGGGGGGAGGGTAAGGGGGTGAATGCGTTTTTTTTCGAATTGCCAGAGTTTATTGCGCGGAATTCGCCGGGCAAGAAAAACGACGAGAAAGAGGAATTAAGGGCGCACTGTGTTTGTACTTACTTTTCCTTCTCGTTCGCTTCGGGTAGTAAAAACTTGACTGCCACCAGCCTCTTGCCGAGGGTTGTAGTCGTGCCGTATTCCGGAATTCCCTCCGCCTCCGCGATGTAGACCTTCATTAGAATGAAATTTTTTTTTAGTTTTTAGAGGCCACCCTTTTTTTTAGGAAGTGTTTACGACAAGTGAATTCAATCGTGGCAGAGTCTCGAGTTATAGAAAATCTATCAGCGTTCTATTTTGATGGTGCGTTTGAATAGAAAAAAAAAACAAAGTCTTTTCGATTTTCCTGCTCATGCGCGAATTTTATTTTGAACTGAAGTGAAATTGTGCGTGAAAAGGGTATTTTCTTTCTTACTTCGTTGCCAAACATCAATGGATTTTAAAATTCGAATAGAAGTTAATCATATTACAGGTAAACCGAGTAAATTTGATCACTTCGAGCAAAATGCATTTTTTTATTCGCTCTACTTTTCTACCCTTCGGCACAATTTGTATGTCATCTTAAGGAGCTTTAAATGTAATAGAATTTGTATAAACAGACGTACTGACCTATTAATTACAAACTGGAAAACTAGAAACGATAGTCATGGTAGAATAGAATTTGTAGAGGTATACAAAATGTGCCAAAACATAGACGAGATGAAACACACTATTGCTGCATTGAGATAACGGAAATGATTCTGTTTGATCACAACGATGTGATCAAGAATAATTTTTAACTGTTAAGAAATTTGAATTTAAATAGGAAGAAAGACACGCATCTTAACAATTAAACTCTTAATATTTGAATTGTATACTTAATTATTAATATAATGAGAAATGAGAATGTGAATGATCTGCATGACGCGAAATTTAAATCTCTCGTTATCATTGGTCGCACTATATAGTGTCTTTGCTTTTTCTTTGAGGTGAAATCAAATCGTACATTTCTTGATGATTAAGAATCTGTCTCTAATAAAAACAAAATTAAAATTTGCATGAAATATATGTGCATAAACAGATCCTTTGAGACAATGATTGTTTTTTCTGGAAGATAAAAAAATATCCTCAGTAATTCTACTCGTACTGAACTAATGACTCAACCGCAAGGGATAGTTTTTTTTTACAAAAAGATAAATTCATAATTTCAACATATAAAACAGTTGAACAAATGTTCGAGTTTATTGACCCAATTTCCGTGCAAAATATGGGCCAAGAGAACTAGTACGTTATACGTTCATGCAAACCAACTCGAATTTCTATTCCAAATCTCTCTCAAAAATTATTTAAAAAAGACGGAATATATTGCTTTTAACTTCCATTAGGTTTATTTGCAACTTCGTGGAAACGAATATTTTGGTTGAACAATGAAACTACGGCCGATCCAATACGTCCGTATAAGCCGCGGACGAAATCGAGGACCAGCGTTTACGTAACGGCGCCCCCGATTTGGCCATCCCGCGGTGCCAGTCGATAAATCAAACGTGCCAACTCCACAGGTGTATAACGATAGACTTACCGAGCCGAAGGCTCCCTCGGCCAGCTTGGACAGCATGCGAAGACGGTGCCGTGGGAAGAGGGGCACGCTCGTCTGCTCCAGGCGTTTCTTCAGAGCAGATAGCACCTCCTGTTGCGTCGGCGACTGAAATGTACAAGAGGATATCAGTTTGGGCTCTTTCTTAATTTTCTCCTCGTTTTTTTTTTGCGGGTGAAACGAGACGCGCGATGTAATGCACGAGCGAACCTCACGACATCGTTAGCCCGTGTAAAATATACAGCTAAATCATCGGGGGTCGAATGATGAAGTAGACTTTTTTTTTGTTTTAGATCGTGGACAAGGCCGCGAAAAAAATTAGATGAATGTGATAATTAAAATGGCAGTGCGATAAATGAAGCAGCAATCATTGTCCGACAAAGGTTTGTTAGTGTTCTGATTACTGCTGAGTGATAAAAATGTCTTGATTTTTATCTGTATATCTTATCACAGAATTATTAGTTTCCTTAAACATTATTTGACACTGAAAACAACAATTATTATAGCACACACCAATTATTTATGTTGACATGGTATTTTTTTACGTATACATTTGAAACAAGAATTTTTTTCCTCAAAATAATGATAAGCCTAAAAATGAAGTCTTTCAATATTTTTCTTACTTGATCGATATTCAAGTTCATTCGTGTACGCGTTTGAAAAAAACTCGATTACACTCTCGAATTTTTACAAGAGAAGAAATGATATTTTCTATTAATTTTTACGTCAAATTCGCTTTCTATTAATTATTATAGTATTGTTGAAAGAAAACCATAACTATTATAACTATAACTATAAGGAAGGCTATAGCGTTTCTTAAATTATTTATTTGCCTAAATTAATTCTAAATAATTTCCATTGGAAAGGGACTTCAGCACAAAATACGAACGCAATTTAAACAAAAAAAAAAGTATCACGCAGAGAAACCGCAGAAAACATCGAACTGGACGTAGGCGAGGAGACTTGGGCTCTCTGAATTACATCCTTGAAACTTGAACTTGGAATTGAGCCGTACGCCGGCAGTGCAGGGGAGCAGCCTCTCTCCTCTTTGAGACTCGCCTCGACAATTAGCGGAGGCGCGCCGCTGCCCAGAAGCAGCCAACGAATCGAGGGCCATTGATTATCGGTTACGTCTCTTTAAACGAGAGGCCAGATTAAACGACCACCGCGGCTTCTTAATGCAAGTCCGAGTGCCGCCCGCCTCCCTTCTCATCTGCCATCTCCTCTTTTTATTTGTCGCTTTTCTCTGTGCTCAATTTATCCCGAGACGTCTTTATATAAGAATTCTTCGCGACGACTGACTTTTAATTGAAAATTAAACATTTTTCTGAATGAAATTTAAAAAATAATCAATTTTTAAAAATGAAAAATTAAAATGAATAAATATGTATAACTAAAAGACATAAGATGTACAAATTTATTAGTTTTCTTTTTTACCCAATTCAAGTGAAAAAATAAGTAATTGGAATGTTTTTTTATGCGATTGTTTATCTTACCGAGTGGTAACGAGTCGGTACTCGTGCACACACAGATATATATGTGCACTTTTTATCACTATTACGACAGTCACTGTAGAAGGAAGCTATTTTATCGCCAGAACAATTAAGGAATTGAGTGTAATCATGAGCTAGTACATTTCTTTAAGTTTATGATTATATGCTTCATTTATGGAAACGTTAATATTTAAACTAGAACTCATACTTCGGTTCTACAGCATTCGAAATTTAAATGTTTGGAAAGAATCATCCCTTAATCATGACATTTATTATAAAATATTTAACTACAATTTATTTAATTGTACACGTCAGTGAGTGCTTTGAGTACATAGGTACAGAAGAATCCTTACGTCAGAATATAAAGGAATTAAGAAAAGGAAAACTGAAATATACCATTTTACAAAAATGATCTTAAGGATGTCACGCCTGAAAATCAAAGTGAATATGATTTCATTATCGTTGGTGCCGGAAGTGCAGGTACGATAATGGCTAGTCGACTCAGTTAAATTAAAAATATTAAGGTTTTATTGATTGAAGCTGGCTCCAAGGAGTATCCCATCATGGATATTCCTGCAATGGCTATAAATTTACAACTGAGTGGTGACATCAACAGGGATTACTGGACTGAAAGTTGCGATAAATTTTGCCTTGGTATGGAAAATTCTCAATGCAGATTTCCTACAGGCAAAGTCGTGGGAGGCAGCAGTGTTTTAAACTTTATGGTCGCAACAAGAGGTAATAAAAAAGATTACGATGAGTGGACCGATTTGACTGGAGACAAATCATGGTCCTACGAAGAAATATTGCAATATCTTAAGAAATTGGAAAATTTTGATGTTAAGGGAGTTAAAACAGATGAGAGTTTGCATAATAAAAATGAACCCGTTCATATTACTACACAGTCATATCGTACAAACAAGGCAAAAGTTTTCATGGGGGCTGGCCGGGAAATAGGTTTCTCTTTTGTAGATTGTAATGGTGAAAAACAAGCAACTTTTTCATATTTTCAGTGGACAATATTTAAAGTTCATTCAGTTTTCCTGCTGTGAACATATTATGTTATTATAAGATATAGACTACATCATAATTTGTCAAAATACAGAAACTTTAAATTAAAGAATAATTTCAATTTAACTTCAAGGGAAGTAATAAATGAAATTTTATTACTGTAAATTATAAATATTACTTATTTCATTTGTACAAAGAATTTGCACAAAGAGATTACTATTGAATTATCTATAATTATTTTGTAGATATGGATACTGTTATTTTTTTGTACTTCATACTTCTTTATCTTTTTTGTAAGGAATTTTTGTCAGTTTATTTTATAAATAAATAAAATCATATATAAATAGATATTAATATTTGTAAAAGAATGAACAAGTTCCTTATTAATTAAATTTGAGATATAGTTTATCGCATTTTCTCTTTATCATTGTTGAAACGCTTAGCCAAGACAGATATCACGTTTTTGCTATGGCTCATTGATTATTCACACTACAGTCTGAACGCTTCTGTAAAGCTCTTCAAAATATGAATTCCGGTCTTAAACATTTGTTTGTTCTGTTTTTGTTAATATACATAAGCCATATTTATTTCAGCGACTCAGGCGCTGAAAATGCATTGCGCGAAAGTATATTGCAGTTAAGTCAAGGTAAATTAAAATTTAGCGATGATAAATTACCATTTCACGAAAATGAACTCGAGGATACAACACCAGAAAGTGACAGTGAGTACGATTTTATTATCATCGGTGCCGGGAGTGCAGGTGCAACTGTGACTAGTCGACTTAGTGAAATAGAAAATGCAACAGTGTTACTGATCGAAGCTGGGTCGAAGGAGTATCCTATTATGGATATTCCTTTCTTGGCTCTTTTTTTACAATTAAGGGACGATGTAAACTGGAATTATCGATCTGAGCCCTCTGACAAGTACTGTCGGGGGATGAAAAATTCGCAGTGTGTACTACCAAGAGGAAAAGTTATGGGAGGCAGTACTGTTTTAAACTACATGCTTGCTACGCGAGGTAATAAAAAAGATTTCGATGACTGGGCTAAAGTGACTGATGATGAGTCATGGTCTTATAAGGAAATGCTTAAATATTTAAAGAAACTGGAAAATTTTGATGTTAAAGACGTTGAAGTGGACCACCAATTGCATAATCAAGATGGACCCATGCATATTACTTCTTCACCCTTGCAAAGTGATTTTTCGCCATATTTCTTAGAAGCTGGTAAAGAGTTAGGCTTTTCTCATGTTGACTACGACGGTGACAAACAGATAGGTTTTTCAACTTTTCATTGGACAATGATTAATGGTGAAAGATGCAGTGTCAATAGAGCTTACCTTCACCCTGTAAAGCACAGAAGAAATTTATTTTTGAGCAGAAACAGTCATGTGAATAAAATTCTAATAAATGAAAGAACAAAATCCGCTTATGGTGTGCAATTTTCTAAGGCAGGCAAAGACATTAAAGTAAAGGCTAGGAAAGAAGTAATTTTATGTGCAGGTGCAATTAACTCTCCAAAAATTTTAATGCTCTCGGGAATTGGACCAGCTGCCCATTTGAAAGAAATGGGTATTGATGTAATCAAAGATTCACCAGTTGGTGAAAACTTTATGGATCACATTGCCTATGGAGGTTTAATATTCACCACTAATTTTACATCCCAGTTGAACTTATCTGACGTATTAAATCCAGCGAATCCTGCAATAAAAAACTATGTACGTGACAGAACAGGGCCACTAAGAATATTAGCTTCTGAGATTTTAGGTTACGTAAATGTAGATGATCCCAATCCATTACATCAGAATCCTAATATAGAATTACTATTTTTTTCAACACATGGAATAAAAGATCCATTATTTTCAATTGTGGCTGGAATCTCTGATAAATATCGCAATAAAATGTTGTCAGATCAATTTGAAAACTTTTCGTACAGCGTGTGGCCAATGTTAATGAAACCGAAAAGTCGCGGAAAGATATTACTACGTAGTAAAAATCCTGGAGATAAGCCAGAAATTTATCCTAATTACTTGAATGATCCAGAGGATGTAAGAATTGCAATCGAAGGTATCCGATTTGTAATTAAATTATCGAAAACTAACGTTATGCAAAAACATAATTCAGAATTGTATGACATTCCTCTTCCTTGTAAAAAGCATGAATTCGATTCGGATGATTTCTGGGAATGCGCGTTAAGAACATACACTATGCACATATATCATCAGTCGGGAACATGCAAAATGGGACGAGAAGATGACCCTACAGCGGTTGTTAACTCGAAATTACAAGTAAGGATTCGTATACAATAAATATTTCAATTACAATAAATATTGAGTATTAATATAATATAATTAATTTAGAGTTTATATTTATTTATTTTTTATTAACTTACAAATAATTCTATAATTTTCCTTAGCGCATAAAAATTTCCAAATAAAAAAATACAAAAATAAAATACAGTATTAATCTTTAACAATTAAAACATACTAGTAAACGTAAATCTTATCATACTTTTAAATACTCCAATATTTTCCGCTTTGGCAATATTCTCCAGAATAGAATTCCTCACTCTTTTCAGTATATTGACTAATATAGATAATAACTAATATAGATAGAGACTAATATAGATAATAACTTTCATGTTTTTCTTGTTTTAGGTTATTGGAATAGAAGGATTGCGAGTGATCGATGCTTCTATAATGCCAGATATAGTCAGCGCACATCCAAATATTCCCATTATTTCTTATGCTGAAAAACTAGCAGATGTAATCAAGAGAGATTGGGGGTATTTATAATTTAAAAAAAAACCGTACAATTAATTTACAAAATAAATTTATAAAATAAAAATTCTATATACGATGATACTTATACATTTTTAAAGGTCTTAAGTGTCCTCACTTACAAAATAAGTTTGAATAAAATACAGAAATATTCTAGCCACTGGCTGTAAATCAGGACGTCCTAAAAGTTCTGGGACGACAGGCTAATTTGAAAAATTTGAACATACTTTATTTAAAGGACTTTATATTTTTCTCTGGTAAATCGATATTGACTTCTTTTAGGACGTCTTCATAATTATTTTATAAGGGACTACATTAGATAATTTTTAGTATTTTTTAAATTTTCTCTTTCCATTTCTAATACATTTTATAACTATCTACACCAAACGTGTAAAGAGTTATTATGCAATAGTATTACTATTTTGCAATCAGTGCAGGGGAGAAGTCCTAAAATCAAACCCAGAGAAGAGTGAATGCAGATGTGAAACGAAGAGCGAGCCATCGACGAAGAAGGTAGTTAAAGCAAATTCGAGCGAGCATCAAAATTGTTCGCCCCCGTCAGATTCCGCTGCAGCGGCACTTGATTGACGCAGATGATTGACGCGCCGACTGCCACTCGAAACAGTCAAAACAGGTCTGGTCAGCTGGCCTTGTGATCTCACTCACTCAGAAGCGTGCATACAGCGCTGATGCGCTCGCATACAAGCACCACGAGTGGGTGTGCGGATGAAGCACGCGCCTGGCCTTGACGCGACGACCACTGCGGACATCAGACGCCGAAAGGATTATTACGACCTTTGACGGGATCGAAATCGGGGTAGAAGCTGGAACGCACCCGTTTCCATTTCACCTGTCCTTTTGTGCGCGCGCGGACGTAGCTCCTCGATTGAAGCTTTAATCGACTGGTGGGAGTTAAAAGAGGATTCTGCCGTGGTTATTGTGCGTGCCCATATTCCTATCTTAAAAAAGTGATGGCAAGATGTTGTGGAGCATTTTAAAACGCGTTTTGAATGGTCCACAAGTAACAAAATAATCTGCAAGCCGCATTTTTTTGTTGGAAGTTCAGCTTTCATGCACTAATCGACTGACGTCTTATAAGGCAAAAAGATCGAATTCTAATCGAGAAATGAGATATGCAATACGAATATATTTCCATTTTACGAAATTGCTTATTGGAATCTCATTTTCTGACTGTTTTCATGAAATTTCATTGAAAAATATACTTGCAGTATGTTTCCGTTGTACAATGACATTTAATAATTAATTTAGAGTAGCAGTGCAGTAATGGTTAATAATAAAGAAAGCAATAGAGAAAGACTGAAAGCGAACTTATTGATTTTTCGCATGTAGTATTTTCAATCGATTTCTTTTAAGTTATTGTTTTTTATTTCAAAAGTGAAAGTAGCATACTTTTGTTTATAGGAAAGAAAAATTACTAAAGAAGAATTTTCTTTGAAATAAATATTTTATTTTTGGCTTGATTTGATTACGTTGTTTGTGTCTGACTTATCGCAACAGATAATTCCGTTGAACGAGCAATAAATTTTTCAATGCCATTGAATAATAGAACTAATACCATGTACGGTAATGTTTAAATTTCTTTTAAGAATTAAATCTTGTTAAATTTCTCTGATAAACAATTAACCAAAAATCAATCAAAATATGATTAATTGCTACTAGAATCAGTTTCTGATCAGAATTTGATCGACTTCTGAGCAGCACATACTTATATTAACGTTGCATCGACTTTATCAAAATTAATAATACTATCTCATTGATTCAAAGCATTATTTCAGTGGAAATGATACTTTTTCACATTCGTCTTTCTGAATCAAAAAACGTCTGAGCTTTCCACGTGCTAATTTGTTGATAATCAGATTCTGACTTAAATCTCAGCTGATCCAGAACACCAATCCTTTTAAAACTTATATGGTGTTTTCTTGACTGTAAACACGAAGCTCAATACGTTCAGTTTGGTCCCTTAAAGCCTTTCTTAAACAGATATTCTCACATGCATTGCTCACATGGAAAATGCGGAAAATATTGTTTGTATTATGAATTACTGTATCTGCTAAAGGTCTATGGGACCAAACTAAGGGTATTGAACTTCATGCTTATTATAGAGTAAAAAACACCATGTAAAGTTTTGAAGGAATTCGTGTTCCAACCGTGAGGCAATCTCCACGTTAGCGAGCCAACCAGAAAAGATGCTTAAATTTCTACCAGTATCCATTATTTCGCTTCTAAACGCGATAAAAGACATTTCAAAGCACATCTTACTAATTTCTCATCATTAAATCACGTCATTTCACCCGAGACTGATCGTCCCCTTATAATTTTCTAGATCGCGTGACTCTACTACGTGTTGAAGCTGCGTCCGTTCAATGATCGCGCATTCTCCCGCTCGGCCGATCACTTTTCGGCGTCGCAGTCACTCCTGGTGCGCTCTTTTTGCGCGGAAGCGCGATGTGATTGATAACGGCCGCAGAAGCGCTCGCATTTATCACGCAGGACGGAGGAGGGTGCCGAGGGCCGGAGAGAAGTCTGGGATACCGCTGACTAAGCGCTTTTAAGAAAGGCGACTGCGCACCTCGAGGGGGAGGGTGGGCAGGAAGAGGCTTCGACAAGGCTCGTTGAACTCGCACAATCGCGTTCGAGTACTCCTTTTTTTTCTCCAGCGCTGACTGGGCGGCTGGATTTTTTTTTTTAGCTCGCGAGACGTTCCCCGGGAACAATGTGTTTTGTTGCAATTGTTAGATCGTCGAGGTTTTTCTTCATCGTTTTGTTTTTTATTTTCTAGAACGAACTTTTTCAAAAGGGAATGTCTGATTGTTTTCCGGGAAGGAATACAGGTTGAAATGATGAGCCCGTCGATTGTCACCGTAGGAGGCAGAGGATTAAGAATGGGAAAGAAGCTTTGTCGTTTTCAATTAATTAGCAATTGACGTAATAAATGTGGGACAGTTGATCTTCCGATTTAACAATTTCCCTTATCAACTATTTTTTTTTTTTTTTTTTTATAGTTGAGGCGCCAGAGGAAGCGAGCGGAGAGTGAAACAAAAGCCGTAAAAGGTCCGGGAAGGTAGCAGCGCGGTAACTTTACAGCCACTCGCCTCGAAGGAAATTCGAGGGAGCGAAATTCGCGCCGAATACGAAAGGAGAGAGAAAAAAAGCCAGGGTAAAAAGGGAGAGGTCCGGCATAACCAAACTGAATAAGGCAAGTGGCTCGTGCATGAAAGAATCATTCGGACGGAGGCCGAAGAATTCGCGAGAGTTTCGCTCCTCCGAATTACCGGACACGAGGTAATCGCACCAACGCCGTGGAAAGCCCAGGGGAGCGAACAGAAGCCCGGAGAATGGCTCTCGCCGGCTAGCCGATATTGATTTCAATTATTAATTGTAAGCTCTCCCCCGACGCTCGGTGGCCGCAGCCGAGAGAGAAAAAGAGAGGGTGGGAGACCGAAAGAGAGAGAGAGAGAGAGAGAGAGAGAGAGAGAGAGAGAGAGAGAGAGAGAGAGAGAGAGAGAGACAGACAGAAAGAGAAGGGAAGAGAAAGAGAGATGCTAGAATTAGAGAGTGAGGCCGGTGAGGTGAAAAAGTTAAGGCGCTGAGACGGAGAGAACTTGAGCACTGGCTTAGCCGCAGACCGGCAGCTTGGTGGATTATTAAATGGTGAATTGTTAATGTTCTTGGGCTAAAGACGTTACATTTGACTTAATGAGGATGTTAATAATTTGCACTCTTCGCCTTATTGTTAAGCGAGGTGATATTTAATTATTTTTGTTTAAAGATCAGCTTAAATGTTTCTTTATTGTTGCATTTAAGAAGCTTACAAATGCTTTCCATAGTATCGAATAACGAATGCAAGCCCTGTATTTCTTCTTTTTAAAATGTAAATATTTTATAAGGGAATGTAAAAGTTTCAAGTTTACCGCAGACGTAGTAAATTAAATAAAAAAAAAAGTGTGTCGATCGTACACTGTTTATGAGCTTACATGACGCAGGCTGCAGCTTGCAACTTAATCCTAGCAAGAGGCAAGGAAATATCCAATGTTAGGTTGAAGGCTGTAACTCTCAGATACTGGGGATTAAGTATTTTGTGCGCGTTTTATTGGCGACGAAAAGCCAAGGATTGGAGGAGCAACGCTAATCGAGACGAGCACCCTTAAAGCTCGAGGATTAATTGAGACAAGGATTATTCGTTCGACGCTTGATTAAGCTATTCAGAATGAAGCTTGCTAAGTTATTCAAAAATTAAACTCCTGTTTAGAAAACTGGCTAGTGTTTAATAATGGTTTTAACAAAATGCTATATAAAACATTTTATAGCATTTTTTAAAAACATTATTAAACATTTTTTGGATTAAACAATTCAATTAATTCCTTTACGAAATCATGACCTTGTTCTTGTAGTGTTAGTATTTAAATAGTGCTGTGATTGGCTGAACGATAAATGTTTTTTTTGTTGTTGTTAATATTATTTGTTTGACAGGAACCTGCAGAATCTCCGCGCACGAGATTGTAATATTAAATCAGTACAGAGCATCATAAATATTTATAGAATTATTACAGCAGTTGAAACACAAGTAGTCAGTAATTAAAACTTAGCAGTTTTCGAAAGCTGAAAAGAATTTGACAAGTGTTGGAGTTTTATGACATTTGTTTGTCAAAAAGAATGAACAATATTAATTTTTATGTCTATACCGAGATATTTAAAACCCACTTAACCCACCAACAATTTTAAGTAACACGAGGCTAAAATCCCCTCCTCGCTCATGTATCCAGTCGTATTTTTCGATGCAACATGTGTGATACGACTTTACATAGCTGATTTTAAGGAAACGTGCAAAAATCGTACTTTACGCACGTCATATCGAAAACAATCATTTAAAAGGTCCGCTCGTGCACGCATCAGGGAACAATTCAGAAAATTCTTGAATACGAGTACTCACTTTCTTATCATCCGGTCGACTGTTTCGCGACGACTTGGAAAATACGCTGTCCTGGTCACTGCCAGCGCTACTGACCAGACCACCTGCAGCACTAATGGCACCCGCTCGGCTATCGGAACTCATGAGCAGTGGCTGTGTGCCCAACTCTGGTACCGCGTAGTCGTGTGCTCCATCGATTCCGCCGTTCGCGTATACACCTGCAAATAAAAATATACTTCTACATTAGTTCACAGAGATCTATTTCTGTATTTAATAATAATAATAATAGGAATATTCTTAAATTTTCTGAGAATTTAAATTATAAAAACTTTTATTTCATTTATACTGCAAATTGCAATATATAATTTCAAAATAATAATGCCCAATCTTAATTAATAATTTATGATACGAATAGTATTGTGCATAATAATAAAGCGTATACTGTATTCATGGGATCATAGCGCATTTCTGACTAAAGCCTGACTTGAAACATTATTACTAAGGGAACAGTTAAACTTCAGCCATTATGAACAACTGACACCTTGGCATTATTGCAGTTGATCGCTGGTAAAGTTTGAATAACATTGATTAGGAAGAAAATGGCATTTAACGTTACCTAGTTTCCATGAGTTTCATATTGAACTCTGACCTAATTATAAATGTTCAAATTAGTCGTAAGAGCCTTATTAGTTCAAATTGAACAACCGACATGTGCCAAGTTTTTAATATCAATACATTTTACGTCTATTCAAATGAGTTTCGTGAAGTTTCTGATGAGAGATTAAAAGAGTCTTATCTACTTTATATGTACAGTTTAATATTAAAAATAAAATAAACGAAAATTAGAAAAAGAAGTGATACAACGAGAACAATAAAACAATGATTTGAAGGATTATAGAGTTTAGTTAGTTTCAAGTCTGCTTCGGACAAGCTGCTCGATTTCGACGTTCCAAAATGGCTTTGCGCGACGATATAGCTTTGCTGTGGTTTTCCATCTGTCATGAGCCATGCCGCGGATTAATGCAACTAGCTCCAACGGAGTTAGATACATCCGCAACTACTGGGAATTCAAGGCACGAGAGTGTTACGTTGGATTTGAGAAGAATCCCTGAACTATTCGAGCTATTTTATTTATCGTGCTCATTCCGAAGCTACAGTTAAGTTTTACGCGAAAGTAATTGTAGATAAGTAAACTGATTATAACAAATTTGCGAAATTGTTTTTATGGACGTCAAGCAATCTCCTTCATATTTCTTCTACTGCATAAAAGAGTATTTCAGCAACATCAGCCGTTAGAAACAACATGCAAACAATAGTTATATGTAATAAGAATTTCGTATAGTTTAATATTGTTATCTCATATGCATTATTATCTACCAGTGTTGTTTTTATATTATTAAAATCTGTGTTATTTTTATTATCGTTAGAGCTCTTTTAAATATCCGCTCGTAAAATTTTTTGTAAAATTAAATTATATTTATAAAATGTTAAATATATACGATGTTAACGAGTAAATTGAATTAGTTAACTGTGACATTTCGAAATACCGTAAGGTAAAACGATAGTAACATCCAAGTGCATATCGTAGTAAACCCGACGTTAAAGGCGTCAAAAGAAAATGATCACTCACCGGAATGATTGACATTGGTGGGCTTGTTATTCAGCATCATATCCTTCATCTCCATAACGACGGTGCTGTAGCTGTAGTAGGGAGCGTACTTGAGCGCCTGATAAGGCTCCTGATAGTCATCCAGCTTGACGATGTCGAGGAGCCGGTTGCCGAGGTCCCGGGGCAACGTCGGCAGCGAGCCACCCGCGTACCTTTGGTAAGGCCACGTGTCGACAGTGCCACAGCCAGCGGGAAAAAAAGAAAGCAGAGGCGCCACGAGGCCACAGATTAAACGGATTTTTTTTTTTTTACAGTCGGGCGGATGCGCCGGTAACGAGGCGGAAACCGACGTGGAACATCGATACGTCGATATCCCTTTCCTCGAAAATCCGGACCGCACCGAGCTCCCCGGGTCGAATATTGTTAAATTAATCAACGGAAAAAGATGTTATGTTCATATTTCAGTCTTTTGGTTAATAGGGAGGTCTTGCATGAAATGAACTATAGTGGGAGAATTCATTAAAACTTTTAAAAATTGTTGTTTATTATTCGCAGAAACTAGTGTAAACAGATTAAATACTTTGAAATAAAAACAATTTTATAATTACAATTTTAACGCCGTTCTTACGAGAGATGCTCTCTTTTTGAATGGAAATTTCTAAAAATTGTATGCCTTGCCGATATCTGCTATTTTTTTTTATAAAACAACGACTAAAATTATACATTATTCGCATGTCTGAAACAGACATTCGAAGTGACTATGTTAATTAAAATATAAATCTCATTTATACTCTAATGACTAAAAAAAGCCAATGCAAGATCTCTCAAGTAGTGTGATACGGAAACATTTCGAGTGTGTCGAGTAGTTTGGTGAAGGATAGAATTGTAATAATTTGTTAAGTGTATATAATATTACTTTTAAAATACACATAACGAACGTTTTAAAATTGTTTAATCAAATTCTTTAAAAGTGCAAATAGTAAAGCACGAACTACTCTAAATTTGCGTAGAATTCACAAAAAATCCAATCAGCGTTTCCAGCAATAAGTCACTCCTCAAATAATTCTATCGAATTTATCAATATGAAAAATTCAGAAATGTCTCAAAAAATTTATCGGAGCTGGCCGCCTCGTACAGAGAGGCCGCGGGAGAGGAAAAGAGAATTAACGGGCTCATGGACAAAAGATGAAAAGAGAAAGAGAAAGCGGAGAAGATAAAGAGGAAGCGAAGGGGCGTTTTCATTGGGACGTTATTGGAAGACCGCTAACGAGCTTCATACGTCGATTGAGAATTGCAAGCGCAAGAGAGGAAGTCGATGATAGAAAAAAAGTAGCCGGCCGAGGGAGAGAGAGAGATGCGGGGGTGGGCTACAGTATCAGGAAAACGAGGCGGACGGTGGGAGGGAGAAAAAGGAAGAACGCGATCATTCGACCGCAAAGCGACGAGCGATACTTTTCTGATTTCCGGGAAAGGGGAAAATTTTTCCCCTCGCTGCAGATATTCGATTGAACAAGAGCTTTTTCGCGAGCTTTCAATATTTTCATTTTTACCTTTACCCGATCCGCGGTGAAATGGACGTAACCAATTTGGTTGCGTGATATCTCTGAATTGTTTAAAATTTTTATTGTTTCGGAAATATAATACTCTTCTTTCTTGGATGTTGCTCGGACGACAATTGTTCTTGAATGACTTTGTACGGGAATTGTGTGTGAAATGTGGTGTTATGTGAAAAAATTTGTGTTTCATTTATTATTGTATTATACGTTTTATACAAATCTACGAACTTCATAAATCTATTAAGGTATAAAAACTGAAAAAAAAAATTTGTTAAGGTACGCGTACTAGTACATAAGTTTAAATGTGATTTTTTTACTTTTTTATACATCGCATTGTTGACGAAGTCAAAATGCAAAAAAAGATAGTTATAACATAAAATAATGAAGTACAGAAAGTTTAAGGATTTGAATCACGGTACAATCCTCTTTTTTACTATAAAAGCGAAACAACATTTCAACACCATGATTTTTATTTTCTAATGAAAATTTACATTTTCTAAGCTTTTTTTTTTAAATTTTCGTATCCCATAGTTTTTTTACGAAGTTCGTGGACTTGCACATATATTTTTACAATTTATAATTAAGCGTTACTTTAAATGTATGAGTGATCATGATTAGAACGATTAACTAGTTTTATAGTGATAATATTGATGTTTAATTATTAATAATCAACGATTGCAGATAATAAGAATTTACTAATTATTTAAATGAATTGTATTTTAAATATAATATAAATATTTTTTAATAATGAAAAATGTATAGAAACATCGCGAAGAACTTAAATTTAGAGATGAAGGAAGGTAATATTTCAAAACACGTGTTGTCTTCTTACTTATATTTTATTTTATTCTTTCAAAAGTAAAAAAATATATAATATATGTAGGATATTCTTAATGCTAAAAATTCATTATCTAAATACTATGCTTTGAACATTTCGGTATTCATGACTTATGTCTGGTAAGTGATCCGATATACATTATATATATAAACATACTTATATGTTAATTTATATTATATTTAAAATTTAATTCTTTCTTTTAGCTAATTATTACACAATTCATTACACAAATTAATTATATATTTATTATATAAATAGACCTCATTTATAATGTTAATTACTTATTCAAATAAACATATATTACTGGCAGTTCTCGTATCATCACGTTATGGCACTGTGTCATTAAAAATTGTAAAATATTTTCATCCAAATTCTATAATTTATTGTGTTGTGTATAGAAATATATTTTAAACATGACGGAATCTCATGTCTGCTTATCAATCTACTAGTCTAAGGTAAAGTTTATTTTAATGTAATCCTTTGAAGAATTTGAATTTGATAACTTTTAATGACATCCCCTGATAAAGTTTTACCTTTTAAAGGGTACCTCGCATTAACAACGATGAAATATCAACGTCAACCTATTTTGATTCAAATAATATACTGCGATAATTTGCCAAAAATAAACGTTCAAACGTATATCCGTCATTCTCCCCTCGACTCTTTTTATGGTTAAAAACCCATTTTTTTTTTGTCCTAAAGATGACCTTATAACTTAAAGTTTGCATCAATTAATCCGATCTTTTTTCTGATTTGTTGAAAGTAATTTTCAAGGTAAAAAATATTAAAAATGTTTAGACCCGTTGCATATAATATTTAAGAGCCTTGAGTCGGTTTGAAAAATTCGAAAGCTATTTTAACATAATATATTGTTTGATTAATCAAAATCGATTGACAAAGGCATTTGACCATTCTTAACCGTACCCTTTATGAAAGTAAAATAAGTGAATAGTCATTTTCCAAGTAAAAAATCATTTACTTAAGCAATAAGCGATTGTCTCCTGATACTAGGACTAAATTCCAATATACCTTTTACAAGTAAATTTTCACTCCTACACACTCAGATAGAGAAGTGCAATGTCTAAGTGCACAAAGTACAAAATAATTTTGAATACAAAAATAAATGTTGAGTAACTCTCGAGTAGGAGGTTTCCTTTTCATTGATTACTCAGTTTGCATTATAGCGTGCACAACTCGACATCAAAGGGATAAACTAAACATCAGAGCGAAGTATCTTACAGTACAAGAGTACTTTCAACTCTTCCGTTACAAACATTCGCGAAGCTTTGCAAGACTTGAAACATCAACGCTGATCCCAATTCCGCGGGTGTCATCCCCCCGGGAGTCGCATCGACACCCGAGACTAGTTACACTGAGATAAAAGAATATTTGTCGTAAAGAACAATTCTCAACTGTTAAAAAACTTGAATTTAAAGAAAGACGCGTGCAGTCTTAACAAGTTAAGTTGTCGGCGTTTGAATATTATAGGAAATTCTTACACTGACAAAAAAGTGTTATAGAAATTACTGGGAACGTGACCACATACTGGATTCTCAGATGAAAATTGCCACACTCTGCAGTAAAATTCGCCATAAATACCATAAATTTTTTTCTGGACAGTATATTACTACGAAATATTCCTGTACACACAGCGAAATTTACTGTATTTTTGGCAAATTTTACTTTAGAGTATGGTATAATTTTTACCTGCTATAGTTTAGTCTGCGGCTAAATTACCAAAGAGATAGTATCTTTTAAAATCCTTTTTTTCTCTCTAAAGTCATGGATTTGGATGAAACTTTGGAAAAAGTTTCCTAGATACAAAGGCTCGGTATGATTCATGCACATAAGAATCGTGCACATACTAGTTCGTGCACAGTTTAACGTTGTAAATATATCTATAAACTGTGCACTAACTAATATGTGCACGATTCTTATGTGCATGAACCATACCGAGCCGATACAAATAATGAAACGAATCACCTTTAGTTTGATCTCATAGGCCTTTGTTTCGCAGATATAGCATGATCTATTACCATTGCTAATACATCTATATCATACGATATTTTTAGCATTGTCCATATGACCAATGCAAATGATTTTAATTGTCTCTTGTTTTAAACGAAGGCCTATGAGATCAAACTAAGTGGTTTGTTTCATTATTCAGTACATCAACCGTAATACCGTAATTATTCAGTACATCAACCATATAAAACAATTTCCAAAGTTTCATCCAAACCGGTGACCTAAAGGATTGATACTCTCCAGTGTAATAAATTTAATTTCATAGCACATTTAAAAAAATAGTAAAACAATAAATATTTACATTAAAAAAAATATCTTCATAGATTATTATATTACTGTATAAACCATCAATTAAAATTAAAATTAGATAAGTTTATGTAGCTCTCTATTATTCTAAGACGAAAGTTGCATATATTTGTATCAAATAAACGAGTTCAAAGGTACGGTACATTAAATCGCGACTCGCGAAAGATATTCTTTTCTCTCATCGTAGTTTCCTATCTCGCAAAACTCCGCATTTCAAGTGCGTGAAAAAGGGTACGGTGCATAGGCTATTCCGCGTGCGTGCCAGAACACTAGCGCCTGTTGAGCAGGTTCGTGCACTCGTCGAAAATCGAAAGCTCATACCTCTCGTCATCCTCGAGGGTGTAGGCCATGAGGGCGGCGCCCTTCTCCACGGTGGCGCAGGTAGAGCCGAGGTGCGAGGGCGCCTTGCCGTTCACCGGACTGGCGAAGCACTTGCGCTGCCGGTGCCGCGAGACGATCAGGAATATGGCCACCGCGAGCAGGAGGATGACGGCGGTGAGCACGCCGATCACCACCGCCATGTAGGTGGGGTCGTCGTGCTTCGCCTGGGAGACCGGGGGCTCGGCGCGGGTCATGCCGCTGCCACCGCCGTGCTGGCCCACGACGCTCTTCTCCACGAACACGTCGCTCTGATTCGACGACTCGCGGACGTTCGACTCCTCCGCGCTGAAGTTGCCGTGCGCCATCACTGAAAGCATGAGAAGTTTTAAGGGCTTGTTCGTTTGATTTTAATTTTTATACATATTTTTTATTTAATAATGCAATATTCTTTTAGACGGGAGAACATATAGACGCCTCTAAAGAAGAAAAGCCCATTTCAAAAAGGCCTATTTTAATTTACAATTTTGTAGTATTGTACTTTGCGTCCCCAGTACAATTTATTACTATGGGCCACCGGGCTGATACTCGCGGCTCGAAATACCTAAAA
>JAWWEN010019182.1:0-19750 GCA_035582955.1 Sycophila texana | reverse complement strand
TCGCTTCGCTCGGGCGATAAACTCACCCACTTGCGAGAATCAACTTTTACGCACTTGTATCGAAATATACTATTATTTATTAGATTTTAGATATTAGATTTATTAGATTTAGATATTAGAATTAGAATTTATTAGAATTAGAATTAGAATTAGAATTAGAATTAGAATTTATTAGAATTAGAAATATTAGAATAGAAATATTTATTTAATTAATGTATCAGCATATCTATTAATATTAGAAAAATAAGTTGAGTAGGTTCATGCAGTTAAAGTAACGTTTAGTAAAAAATTTTTTAATTATTTACTAGCAAAAAAAAATAACATCTGTAATATTATTTGAATAGTTTAATCATCGTAAGTAATACAAACAAATGAGACAGAAATAGAGACAAGTATTTAGCCATCAGATATTATAATAAGCCATCTGTTTTACTTTTACGTTTTTTTTTTTTAAATTTCTTTAATAGTTATCGGTTGTGCTGCTTTATTATACGACAATTATTATGTTATTTTGCATATATAGGACTTTTGTCCCTTAGCAGTACGAAATCTATTTCTGTACAAATTAGTTTTTCTATTGCGACTACTAAAAGTAAATTTATGTAAAAAAATTAAATTTAAATTTAGTGTAATACTTTATTTTTCTTTTCATAAAATACATAAAAATCTGCTATTTTACTATTTCGTAATATGTGCAAGATTAAAGCACTATACCAAGTAACAGTCGATGTACCCTAGCCTTGGTTAAAGCACGGATCACAAACTCTTTGGTCTTTTTGCCTTTCAAAGTAAACATTTCTTTCTCGCCCTCTGTCTCTTTCGTCAATACACTGGCATTTTACCAGTCCGTTTTCTTTGCCAATACAAACGCCTGACCTGAAGTTTGCTCGACAGCAGATATCACTTCGGCACAATTCGTCCGCGCCTATAGGACAGTCCTCCCGATCACCGGCGACCACTAAAAAGAATATTTATTATTTTAATTATTTATTTCTCTTACTGGCATATAATTGATTTTTATGTAATTGCACTTACTTTGCATCACAACGATTACGACGACGAAAAAAAAGAGCAGATGGGACTTCATTTTGACTCTAAAAAAAAGACGGAAATAGAATAATTAGCGTTGAATTAGAAAAACGCACTGTAACAATTTAACCAACATTAAAAACAAAATTACTTATTTTACTGTAAATTACTGTGTTCCTTTAAAAAGTGAATAATGAAAAAAAATGTGTCTTACCTCTATCCGCTGCAAAAGACTCTAAGAATTCTTAGCCTAATCGTGACTGGCCGGTGCTTTTATACCCAGTTCCTCGACATATTCCGGAAAACATTAGCAAAAGTATATATTAAAAACTTTATTTAAATTAAATTGAAAAATAAGAATGACAAATAGCTTAACATTTCGCATATTTTCCATTTGAATTTCAATTAAAATAAAAGAACGAGCAAATGTTTCGTTTTCGCTGTTACTATATTGTTTGGAATGATATAAAAACTGGCAAACACAGCTGATTTTTCATTTCATCCGATCGTTGTTTCTTTTATTATAACATTTTTGTTTACGCTAGAAGAATATATGTTTTTAAAGTCGACTACACATGACGAGTGAAGTGACTTGAAAACAACTCAGTATCAAATACATTTTTTATACTTTTATTAATTTTTATTATTTTTGGATATTGAAGATTCTTCTTCTTATTATTATTATAATTTAGTTATTATATTAAATATTACCATAAAAAAATATAAAGATATATGTACAAATTTATAAGATATACAGTAAATCATGAATTGATGATCTAACCACTAAAGTTACTTTCTACACTTATAATACGTTATCTTAATAAATATCGATAAATAAAGCAGGTATAAATCATAAAACGTACCCACGTCTCTAATTAATCCCGTAAAATCCATGAACCCTGAACAAGATACTTTAATCGCCTCTTCAAAAAATAAACTCAACGAGTCGTCGTAGCCTTGGGGGCTAAAAACCATACACGGGAGGGGTGTAGTCGCTGGCGCGAGCAACACGTAGTAGTCACGACCCTTTTTCTCCCACCGACGAGAATTATTGGATATATGGAAATGGAGCAGGCAGATATTTACGATCGCACGAGCCTATCGCGATCCGAAGAGACGTTCCCGCGGCACGCGAGACTATGCCGTCGCCGCCGTGAGGCCTCAGTTCTTTTTCGACGCTCAGCGAGAACGCCGGGATCTCGGTGCCACTGGCCTCCTTAAGGTGAGCTCGATGATCAGAAAGCTTTCTTTTCATAAACGTTCATTTTATTTGCAAATAAGTGCAGAATGACCCGAACGTCCACAGGTGGATTCAGTATAAAAGATGATTTCAATTAAATTAAATTTAAATTAAAAAATTGGTTCGTCGCTGATCATTCGAGTTATCATCATCTTTTAAATTTTATTTGCAGACAGTAGTATAGGATTCACGCGATCATTTTAAACTGCTTTATTCTGCTTTGTACGAATCGTTCGAATGGGATAAAGAATTGTATAAGTAGTTCTGTTTGATATAAGAATTTGAAGGTCTTACTATTGTCGGCTGTTACTACTGAAGTCTAATAAGAGCCACTGTTCGATAGCATTATTTCTATTTTATTTCATTTTTTTCTATTGTTACTACACTTTTTATGATAGATAAATAAACACAGGTCAAAGCATTATTGACTGTATTATTTATAGTGATACAAAAATTGAAACATCGATGAAAACATTTTTTTTTTTATTTTTATCAGCAGAGATATCGTTATTTTAAAATTCGCGTGATTCTACTTTCGTATGTATACTATATATAAGTTAGATATGCTACTTTTCTAGGCTAAAAATGCAACTGGAAGTTCTGTATGTACATTAGATTAAACTATGAAAAAAGGATACAAAACCAAGTAAAGGAACGAAATAAATAAAATAAAATACTACAAATATAATGAAAAGAATTTAATAATAAGATTAATAGTTCTCGTGACAGCAAAACTATAAAACAAACCAAAAACTAAAAATTGTACAATATATTTACGACTATACATATCATTTCACAACGTACCGCGAGAACAGATGGTGCAGACGCCTTCGATGACGATGAAGCCGCGCAACTCGTTCTTCATCCTCCTGAAGCGTAAGATGAAGCTGGAGGCATCGTCGACCTCCTGAATCCCGGCAGTCCCCAGCCCAGAAGCATGTACACGTCGCTAGAATGCGAGACTGCGGATTACCTGACGGACCTCATGAACGGACAGGGCAGCACTCGCCGTCAGTACCAGAGCGGAAACTGCCTCAGACGATCGAGCCTCTTCAGCCTTTACGCTCGCATCTTCCGGCTGCTGCTGGGAAAGTGGGAACGCGGCAGCATCAGTGAGGATGCGGAGCGCGACGAGTACGGCCACGAGCTCGACTGCCTCGTCCTGCCCAGCAACGAGGAGTGGAGGCTGAAGGTGTACTACAGGCTCGTCGAGCTGCAGCGCGAGAACGACGCAGAGATCGCTCAGGAGATTCAGGATGAGCCGTGAGTCTGACAGATTTTGGAGAGAAGATTATTTCGATTTTTGGGTGGTTAGAATTTATTTTTATTAGTCTGATTCTATATAAGGTAGTCTAACACTTTAAATGGTTCTTCTTCTTAACGTTAGTATTTATTTCTATTAATCTAATACTATATTTATTCTTATATTTCGTCGCTTCTAATGAAGAAAGTCGTATGGTACCATAAGTTTATCAGCTTTCGGAAGAATTTATTTGACTTCAGAGCTCTAAAAATGGCAAATTAAATATGAAATGTACTTTTTTTCGCTAGAGGCGACGCTTTAATAAATAATTAATGTTAAATTTAAGTAATTTTTAAGTATAAGTTGTGGAACTCCACAGTTGCCATTTATTAATCAGCTCATCGTTTTCTTTTTTCTAAAAAAAAATCCTTTAATTTCCATCTCCATCGATTTACAAAGACCTTCTAATTCCGCGAAAGTTCGAACGCGACGTTCCTAAACCCCCACAGAAAAGTGACTATCAGTCGCATTCACACACCACGCGAGAAATTCTGGCTGCCGCGACGTAACCTCGTCAGCTTCGTCGCCTCCGCGCCACCCGGGCGCCGGACCAGCCCGCGTCAGGAAGAAAGAAACCACCCAAAAAAAAGCCGACTCCCCCTTTTCTAATACCATGTAACGTCACATTTTGCCTTCGGAAGAATGGAGGAGGAGCAGCGGGCGCCGCGGCAGCGGCAGCGAGTTCGCCGGGCGTCGCGCGGCCTGCGCTGGGACTGGGAGCCGGACGCTCGAGTTTCGTACCCGCTGATGGCCCGCTCGAGCCGGCGGCTCTCCGCCTTCGACTCGAGGTCCTCGGTGATGCTGGACGCCTGCCCGGAGCCCGGCTGGAGGCTAAGGGACATCCTCCTGGCTGCGCATCTCCTCCGGGACGAGAGACCCAAGGTCCAGTACGCAGACGAGGCCGAGATGCGCAGGGTCTTTGGACTCGTTTACGACGTTCTTAGATGTGCGTACTGGTGCTTTCTTCTTTTGCGGATAATTTTAGTGTTCTTTTCTATCGAAGAAAGGCATATTCTTAAGAATTTAAATTTTTTAAGTGTTTATTAGGTGTCTAATTAGAGGTGTCTACTATTTTAGTCTTTTTTTTTTAAGCACTATACTGAAAAAAATATTTTAGTAATTTTTACTATGAGTTCAGAAAATTGGCTAAAAACTGTAATTTTGAAAAAATTTACTAAACTGTTTATTTCATTAATATTCAGTAATATTTCATGACTGATGTATGAATAAGTCTCTATAAATATCAGACTGTTACCAAAGTACCATTTACTGGATTTTTGGTAAAAATTACTAAATTACGTTTCTCTCAGTATAAGATAAAGTAAACTCTTCCAGAAACTGATTCTAAAATATGGCCGATTTTAATTTTAATAGATCGTGAAAAATAAGTATCATTGAAAAAATTGTACACCGTACAAAGTCCCTGAAAAAAAAAGAGCTTTTTAAAATTTACCTTCACAAAGAATCAAGTAGAACCCAATAGATTTAAATTTCACTATTATGTCTTCCTTCGGCGCAGATGGCCAGCCGAAACCTCTCAGACCATCCTAAAATCCATGCATCTATTATAAAAAATAGATAAGCAGATACTGGACCGCGCACTGGAGGACGTAGGCTTCTGGCAGCGCAACGTGAAACTGAAGAATCTCCAGAAAATAGTCTGGCTCCTACTGTACGACCTGCAGGGTAGAAAATTCGCTCGCGGCGGTGGCAGTGTAGCGGTGATGGCGCGAAACGACGCCCTTAGCGACGCTGGAATTCTGGAAGTCGATCACGCCTTGTACGCGATGAAGACCCGACTGGCCGCCAGCCTCTCCCGACTTCGCATCGGTGGATCTGCGCTCAGCCTAGGTACGAAAGAAAAATTACGTAAAAAAAATTTCATCAAATAATAATTTTATTACATTACAAAATTACCTAAGAAAATCATATCATTTTATTACATTATTTTATCACGTAATTAATTGTTTCAATTCAGTACGTGATTTTTAAGTAAAAATCATAATCAAAAATTTTTTAATAACAGTAGCCCGAAAATGTTTAAATAATTATTGGAAATGAGAGAGCAGGGTCAGTTTTTACTAAATAAATAAAATAAAATTAAATGAAATAAATCTTTTAGACGAACTATTACCAGCGCATCTAAGAACGGCAGAGGGAGTTACGTGGAGCGAGCAGGGAGCAATCGCTTCGGGCTGGGTGAACAGTGCAAAACTGCGAAGTCGACAGATATTCATCGAGGAAATGGAAAAGTTGGGCATGAGGCTTTGCAGGGAATGCTCGGATACTAGCGAACTCGAGGAATACGAATTCGTCTTTGATCCACTGTGTCCCAAAGTCATAATTATGCACGAGAAATCACGCGAGCGTCTGGCTGTGTCGCGCCTCGTACGAGAGAACTGTTTCGTGTTTCTGGTTAGTGCCGTTCCTTTTTTTTCAAGTGGTTTCGATATATATCTGCTAGAATTATTCACGAAAATCTGCTTAATTAATGGAATAAAAAAAAAAAAATTACAAAAGAGATCGATATGAGAATTAGGAGAATTAGGAGTGATTGTTTAAATTAGTATATCAGACATAAAAAAGAATAGAATTACAAAAAGCTTTATTGTTTTCTTTTCAATAAGTATAATGTTTAATTACAAGTCGAAGTGAGTTTTTATTCATAATAAAAAATTAACTTGATAATACGTTGCAAAAATATATAGGAAAGATCATTGTGCGTGGGTGCTGCCGCGCTTGTACACGCTGTAAGAACTTGCAAGCTCTGCGGTCCTGTGATCCTGACGCATTCGCTGGCACCAAGGCACACCGGTTATCTCGCCGAACTTTTGGCTGATGTGGAGGATGTTGGTAGACTCTTAGCATTTGGAGTCGGAGATAATCGGGCAGAACATCAAGCCTATCTTGAGAAGCTCGGCATTCCTATTCAGCGATGCAAGCTCTTCTCGGAAAGGTTTCTTTTATCATGACCTTTACATACCATATAAGAAGCAAAAAATATTGAAAAATGTATGATTTACATTTTTTTTTTGAATTATTACGAAGCTTTCATCAGTAACAATTTTTATTCTAGAAGCTTTCGCTATACTATGATTTTTAAGTCTGGAAGCTTTCATTATAGTACGACTATTCAATACAAAAGTAAAAGCTTTCATTATAAGTACTACGATTTTTAAGTATAGAAGATTTCATTATACTATGATGATTTTTAAATCTGAAAGCTTTCATTATAGTAAAATCTTTTAGTCACGAAGCTTTTTCTAAATGATTTGAGTATGACTTCTTACGACTATGAAAATGTACGAAAGGCAGAATTAGCTATCTATAGTGATTAGAGAAAAAACGAAAGAATAAAGCACCGGCCGTTCAGGTACACCTCGCCGCCACACTCGGCGGAGATCGAGCGGGCGACGATGGTGCTGGCGACGCCGCCCTCGAGCTTCACCGGGGTGCGCGACGTGGTGGACCTGGCGATCGCCCGCGGGGGCGACCTGAGCCTGTTGGAGACGCTAACGAGTCTAGAGGCCGAGTCGCCGCAGCAGCCGCTGGCCCTCCTGGCCGAGCAGATATCCACCCTGAGGCACGCGCTCACCCGACCCAACGTCCAGCTGCTCGTCTACGAGGTGCACACCCTGCTGCCCTGCGAGACCCACGAGATGATCAGCCAAGCCGTTGAACACGCCAACAAATTGGCCATCGACAAGTACCAGCGGGACCATCCGGTACGAAGAGTCGAGAACTATTCTTCCTTTTCTTCGACTGCATCGCTTCGTCTTGTTATATTCTTTTTCTTCTTATTGTAATTCTTCTTTATTTCGTTCTTGCTCTTCTTGAAATTAATTTTCTTTCTTTTTAGTCAATTTCTGACTCTTCTGCTTCTTTTTGGGGATTGTAAGTAGTAAGGTCAATGTATAGTCAGCCCGGTTATATTTTTTTTTTTCTTTCGAATTTTACAGCAACGAAAAAAGTCTCCGCCGAGAGAATCGACGTCCAAGAAAAGTAAATCGAAACGATCTCAGTCGGTTGAAGCTATTCCAAAGGAAGGTAAAGACGATCCAAAGTCGAATGCAGAATCGCAAGATGACTCCCGTGCGAGTGAACTGCAGGTGTGTGACACTTCCATACTTTTAGTTGAGAGCAAATTGAAGTGCTGAATAAATTCCTAATTTTTTGAAACTGAACCCAAGATTCCGGAAAGCGACTTGTTCGAAATGTTGGACCTGGACGATTTGTACGACAGGAACTGCAGTTGTCTGGTAGATCCGGGCTCATTCATTAAACTGGTGAAGCGCAAGGAAATGATGCAGTTCGACTCGTTGTTCATGATCAAAGTGGCGGAAGCCAAAGGCGTTTTCGGCGATCCCAATCGACAGCCGCAACCTAAGACTCCCGAACCAGTACTAACACCATTGACGGCTGACCTTGGCCTTCGTAAAAGTCAGAAGAAGAAGGTATATTTTTACTGCATATTTATAGAAAAAAATTACGTGTATCCGATCCGCAGTTCCGAACCTCCGCTCATTTGCCCCCCAGAATCCCTTCAGTCGATACTAAAAAAAAAATCTAGACGATCTAAAATCGATACTAAAACAATCCAGTCGATACTAAAAAAAATGTTGTACCCATAGATCCAGTTCGAGCGCATAACGGCGCCGACGCACGCGTCGATAATGCGGGCGGCGACGCGGATCCGGCACCCTTGTGGACGCTACCAGCACCGACTGTCGCTGGAGGAGAGCGCGCTGGACGCGCAGGTGAGGGAGGCGCGGCGGCGCGACGCCCGCCGCTGGTGGGATGAACTGGCGCACGCCTGGCGCCAAAGCCTCAACCGATCCGACGATTATCGCTTCCACGCGCTGCGAACCGATCCGAAAACGCAAAAGATCCTCTTCCCCTCCCACGTCATGCTGGTCACCTACGCCGAGTCGCGGAGACCCTCCCTCGCAGTGCCCTGAGTCGATCTCTTCCTTTATTCCTTTCTTCCTTACTTTTGGCTTTCATTTTATTTCATTTTATTTATTTATTAAACTTTTATTTTTTTTTTTTTTGAGAAAGTTACTAGTGATGGGTGGTTTTTTTAACGAGGCTATGCTGGTACGAAGGATTTCTTGACTGTTAGATTCTGTTAAATTCTAGATATTAAAATTTATTCTGTTGAAATCTATAAGTATACTGTTGAATTGTTTTTTTAATTTTGTTAAGAGTTTTATTTTGTTTGTCGTAATTTTTTATTTAAATTGCTAATATACAATCATGGATGAAGAATATTAAATTTTCCAATTCATAGCTGACCAAAATAATGCACAGAGAAAAAATTCCTAATAGTAACAGTCTGCATTGCACTTACTCTACTGTTAGTAAATATTACGAGAAACTAGTACAATATTTTTTATATAGGGAATACCTTTGAAATAAATATTCATTAAATTTTTCCAAACTTTATAAAATTTTTAATTTTCTAGTATTTCATAGGATAACGTGTAGCAACGAAAAAATAGTTAAACTTGTATTCATGTGATAATTTATAACAAATAATTATAATTTATTAAAAAAAAGCATACTGAGCTACCAAGATTTTATAATCCAATTCAATTCCACTATACTCGCTCTTCGCAAAAAATATTACACACCCGTTTTCTATGTTAAACGTTTAAATTCATTTTTAGGTGATTAATATTTTCGTTTTTTGCTTACAAAAGTTAAAAAAAAATATATTTTGACTATTAATTCGAGCTTCAATTTGCAATATCAAAACGATGTGTTACTCGTTCCATCGCGTGCGCATCCAATTTAACTGGCACGCGCGTTGGCCCCTTTGCAGTCCGCCCGCCTGCAGATTCCTCGCCAATTCTTATCTTCTCTGCTGACGTGTTTTTATTTCCGAGTAACTTCTCATTTAAGAGTACCCCTTCCCTCCTTCTGTAGCTGCGGTGTTTTATTTACCGACGATTGCGAAAATACGTTTTAGCGGTGTTTTGCCAGGTGTGTTGCCAAGTGAAGGAAGATATTTTTTAAGATTGTAATAAATAATGATGAAACTGATGATACCTTTTTTAGAAGAATAAAAATTTTTGACAATTTCAACGAAATTAATTGTGGTTATTTGTATCCCAAAGTAAAAAACTTTTATTTTTCGCGAACAATTCATTTATTTTAACAGAAAAATACAAATTTCATCTGTTTGAATTAAGATGAAAACCAATTGGCATACAGTCTTTTAAAAGATACTTTTATCCTAATAAAAAAAAAATTAGCAAATTATTTTATTTCGATTTGTTTACTGAGAATTTTTAAATAATAGAAGCTGTTTTGTTTCTTTTCCAACTCTAAATAATTTTCATTTAAAACAAATTCATGATTTTACAACAGAAGTCACCCACTCCTGAACCCATAACTCCACTGTCCTCTCCGAAAATGCATAACCCACCGGCCGACTTCCACATCGAACTGACCGATATCACTAATTTTAATGAAGAGAAGAAAAAGTCAGTCAATCTAATCGAAGAGAAAAATGCTTACTTAAAGCAGAAACTCCAGAGCTTACAGATGGACATTGACGACGTAGCCGAAGTGAGTTCCTTTAAATATAAATTAGATGTCTTTAAATTTTACACTCAATAAATGAACTTTACTTCAACGCTGCTTCCTTAATTCAGCAAGAGGAGTCTATGAAAACCGACGACATGGAAAATACTTGTTACGTCGATGGCGACCAGTCCGTCCACTCGTCCTTACCCAAGTATCCCTTTAGCGACCGCCAATTTGAAGGGTAAGTTTAGCCTCTAAACTAAATGTAAATTAGTAAAATTGATCATCATCGTTCACTTATTTAACGCTGCAAGTTTTTTTTATTAAAATAGAGAATTTATGTACTCTCTTAAAAAAGTGTACAGACTGAATCTAACGAGAAATAAGTGAATTTCATGTTTAGACAATATTATACCGATAATAATATTTGTTAAAAAAAATCATTATTTCAGATCGACTATCACGAAGAATTCATTCTCCGAGGCGCAACCATTGCGCGAGTTTCTGGAGAAGAATGTCCAAAGTCTCTTAGCGTTGAAGCCCACTCCATTGGCACGCAGACGTCCCTTACCGCATCCAAAAAGCTCGCGACTTCGGCGGATTCCCTTCCAGAGCCGCCTCGAGACGGTGCACGAGCATAGCCAGGTCTTCTCCTACTTGTTTCCGGAAGAGCAGTGATGGAAGGATGCGCCATGTGGAAAAGTGTATACTTCTCAAGCGTCTCGACTTATTCATTTATTTTGTAACGATTTTTTTTACGTCACGTACGAAATACACTTTTTTTATACAAAGATAAACCAACACGCACGCGTCAACGGAACAATTTTTTTCTCTCACTTAATCTATACAACTAAAGGGCAGACGAAACAATGTGTCTTCTT
Organism: Sycophila texana; assembly: GCA_035582955.1. Taxonomy (NCBI): domain Eukaryota; kingdom Metazoa; phylum Arthropoda; class Insecta; order Hymenoptera; family Eurytomidae; genus Sycophila; species Sycophila texana. Next base: position 8,766 of record JAWWEN010019182.1, on the reverse strand, counting down.
AAAATGGTAAAACTGACTGCGCGCAACAAAATCGCGGGTCAGAAATTCTTCAAATTCTGACCACGATTCTACAACGTTACTCTCTGCGGTAAATTCAGTAAATGTTTTCCAACATGTTGTGAGTAAATCTGAGGAGGCTCTGAAGTTTGTCGCCGAGTAACGCCGCGAGCCACTGGTTCAAGTTATACCAGTAGTGATTGTACCAATCGACAATCGGTTCTTCTACAACTGCGATCGTCTGAATGTTTTCTTGCACCTCATTTTCTGATTGTATGAAGTAGTTTGAACTGGTGGTGGCGAGTAGCCTGGTGACGTCATGCTCAACTGTATCCCAGAGTGTACGTATGTAGAATCCCAGAAGCAGCCAGAAGGACCTTGACGAGAGTACCTTGTCAAAGGCTATCATCAGGAAAGCTGCGAGCATGCATAGTATAGACCTGGTCGACCTCAGATATCTGGCCCGCACTTCAGAGTCTGGGAGTTTCAAATTTCTCGCAATTTTTTGCCTGTAATTCACAACCAGTGCTATCGTCAGAAATGCTATAATAGCACAGAACACGTAGAGCTCATTTTCAGAAAGGAATGATGTGACGGTGGTTGACAAGCATTGAGCTTGCATTAACGTTCGATCTAGGGATTCGCCAAACGTCGAAATTAATTCTAACGATCTGTCGAAGATGTAGCTGATGTATAAGTTGGTCGAAGTTGATATTTTCGTGAAGGGGGTGAATACTGTGTCCAAGGAGAAATTGTTCATTTCGTTGAAGAATTGAATCAGGTTGAATGGTGATTCTGTCAGGACCTTGTTCGCAGCAACGAAGTAGGATACCATCTCAGATCTTTTTACGTGGGATATGAGGATCAATAGCAGGATGAGGAAACCGATCGCCGAATCTTTCTTCGTGAATCTTCGTCCTGTGTGGTTCTTGTCCATCAGAGTATTCAGAAACTTACTTTTCTCGTTTTCCAACTGAAAAATATTTACAGATCCAAATTTAAACTACTTTTTTACAGAATATTCTTTTCAATTAGACAAAACTGTACCTCCTTTGCATTGACACGCAACTTCTTGTGGCTACTGGTCTTAAGTTCATCCGCAAGTGCGACGATAATGGCGTCCTTGTTGCGACATTTGCTCTCCAAAATTTTGACCACCGATAGTAAACCACTACGTGTCTGTTTGGTCAGATCGATGGTGTAACAACTGGACACTTCTGTGCACACTGTCGTGGATTCCGATGGTTTGTTTACCAGTGTCAGAGGATGTTCCAACGATTGTAAAAAGTCCTTCAGATTGCGATTGCGGATTTTTAATCTCTCTAAACCCTCACGCAACTCTTCAACTTTTAAAAGCTTTTAAAAACACAACGTTTATATTTTTTTTTGTTAAATTGGCAACGAGCATCGTGTAATCGCAAAACTATCGATTTGAAAAATTATACCTTCACGCGATCCGTAACTATGTCTTGAAGTGACGTGACGCATTTGAGCGATTTGGAGTTTTCTTGGATGCTCACAACCGTCGTTTTTGTGTTTACGATGTCCACGCCACCGCGAAGCCTCCCAACTTTTCGATTTTGTTGCAAGCAGTTGACTTCGGGAAGAGCCAGCTCCTCGTGAGATTGACCCTTGCTGCAGTAACAAGTGCAGGTAGACTTCCCGCTGTGCACCGTTTTTCCGTCGCTCGAACAATCTGACGTCACTGATTCACCGTCAGAATCTTTGCAAGTGCACTGCTTACTGTAAATAAGATGTTCAACGCAACATTAATTACTTTTAATAACAGAATCGAGTTAACGTTCGATTTCATACCAATCATTCGCAGGTACTCTGTGAATTTGATAATACAATTCATCGGAATCAGATGACGATGAAGATCCATAGCATACGCAAGTTTTCTTTTTTGGAGTCCTTCTGTCGGGTACGCAAATGTCTGAATCATCGCCATTATTTTCCAGATCACGTTCCCAGTCGTTGCAATTGCATATAATGCAACTGTTACACTGCGAGAAATGTTAAACTAGTTAATTAATTTATTATTATCTTCATAATTATCATTTATTTTTTTTTTTTAATTTACTAGCTGCAAATTTGTATGCCTTATATTTGACCTTACAGTCATACCTTCAACCAATTAATAGATAACGAAATGATGTTTCAATTCAGTTGTAATTAAGGTTTTTATTAAATATGTCTGATACGTTTCTTTTTAAATACTTTTTGATCTCAATTTAATTTTTTAAACGTAACTCACCTTGGGTACCATCTTGCACGAGCAATTACCGGCTTTTGGCCCCTTGCCTTTGGCGCCTTCAGAGCAGGGCTTGCAGCTCCTGTCAAGAACCTGGGAAAGGTTTTCGGCTTGACGGGCTAAACCCTCGTGGTGCATCTCGAGGCTCTGAAGATTGCTATTGACCTTTTGGCTGTAGTTCTCCAGGCGCGAAAGGCGCTCCTGAACTTTGGCCTCGTGCTCGCTGTCCCCGCGGCAGGCGCCGCACTCGAACACAGTTTCGCAGCTTCCTGCAGGCGGCTCCTTCCCCAGGTCGGCCAGGCGGCTCAGGTATTTCTTCTCCGTGCATTCCATGTCGAAGATCTGCTTGCGCAAGAAAGTCTCCTTGTGCGCCAATGCGTCAACCGGGCAGACTGGATCACTCTGCGTTTCTGTTTATTAGCAAAATATTTTTATTTCACAGACCGCAAAACTGTACTTCAGTTAATAAAAAAAAAAAACTAACCTGAAAACAAACACGTACTTCGACATTAAATGAATTTAAATCACATTGGATCTCTACAAAATGTACTAAGAAAAGAAAAATCTCTTTAAAAGAATCACGAACCAGTTCGAGCAGCGGTCTTATCCGGGCACTTTCTGGTTGGCGATCCCTCGCCCTCGTCCCTGGGCAGCATCTTTTCGAGCCTGGCGAGCTTATCCCGCAAGCACTGCACGTGGCACTCCATCTCGGCCACGCGCCTCTCGCCTCGTTTGACATGCTGCAGCCGAGCCTCGAAGCCCGCCTCCTGCTTGTCGACCCCCATTCTTCTCGCGGTGCCCGGAGAATCGAGCCTACCGCTGCCCTCCTGAGCCTATACTGATGAGAAAACTTCTTTCCTTGGAACTTTTGGAGATTTATGCTCGCAGAACTTTTTCTTTTTCTTTTTTCAAGAATCGTTCGAAATTGACTGGCTGGAGACTGAGCTTTTGAGATTGCGTATTTACATTACTTATCGCACGACGAATTTACTGCATGGCTTGACAAGGATGCGAGTGCGCGCACAAAGCTGTGAACTTAGCTGCGACACGGTCAGGATGCTTGAGAATTCCAATGGTTTGGATTTCAGTTGTGAGTTGAGGAGTCTAAGATGCAAGATTTTTTATGAAATCGACTTTGATTATCATTATTTTGATTAAACAAACGTTTGATTAAAAAGAATTTTTAAACAAACGTCGAATTTTCCGTAGAATTTACTGTTCATTGTTCTCTGCTAAGAATCTAACTCCGTTAGGATTAAAAACATCAAGGAATCAAAAAAAGGTACCAGTTTTATATTTTTATATAATAAAATTAGGATGTGCTGCTTATAGATCTCGTGGGATTCTTTTTTTGCGCTTTTGTTTTCAAATTCGACTTATTTCGCTTTCATTATTAATATAAAACACTTTTAAAATAACATCGTGGAATTCAAACAGCATTTGAAAATCTTTCTGCAAAATGATGTTAAACTCACGTCGATTCGCAATGTCAAAGGCGAAAGGATTGATGATCTTGTGGAAACGAAGAAAATCTGTCAAAGTGGATTTGGTAATGCGTTTTATTACACAATTTAGTGATCATTGGAGGTTAAGAAAAAAGATTATTTATTTATTTATTTTTCATCCAGAAATATGACCTTTATCGACTGGAAAAGAATCCACCGCCCAAGTCGACGGAGTTCGATGAAAAGCTCGCCAAGCTCATGCTGGAGGAGATGATGGTCATCAGGCGGATGGAAAACAAAGGTGCCGAGTTGTACCGAGCCAGACTCGTCAATGGATTTTGTCACTTGTACTCTGGCCAGGTATACATACCCACGAATATAAACATAATGTTAAGAAATTCGCGTCTTAAAAATTGAACAAAAATACGATTTTTCAGTAAAAAAATTTGTACACGATTAATCTTTCAATTGGCTCTAAAAAAAGAATAAAAATAGCGCGGAGGACTTGTATATCGTATCCGCAAAAATAAAGATTTTTCAGAGGACAAAGATTTAAAAAACTTTAAAAGGAAATTTACTAAATAAATCAGGAAGCTGTGGCAATTGGTGTGAAGCACGCGATGCAAGAGAAGGACACGGTGATAACGTCGTACAGATGTCACGGTTTTGCCTACTTATTCGGGAGCACGCCTAGGCAGGTCGTTGCTGAGCTCATGGGTCGCAAAACTGGCGTGGCTAAAGGCAAGGGTGGATCCATGCACATGTACGGTCCAAGATTTCTGGGCGGAGAAGGCATTGTCGCCGCCCAGGTATCAACTATCGCTAACTTTTACTTATTTATTTATTTATATTGACCAGATAATTTACATAAGTTAACCAAGTTAGATTTTAATTTAAAAATTTTTTTTATGTACCAGCTCATGAATAGGTACTTCTGTGCAGATAAAAAAAAAACTTAAAAATTTAAAATTATAATCCAAGATACAATCTTTTTGACACTATAACTTTAGCTAAAATGTTTGGCTAATTTAGCTCCAAGAAATTGGCTTTTTACAATTTCTATATTTATTTATTTATCTGCTTGTTTTTGGAATAAGGTACCGATTGGCGCAGGCATAGCGTTCGCGCACAAATATAACGGCACCGGAGGAGTCTCGTTTACGCTTTACGGCGACGGTGCGGCCTCCCAGGGTCAACTGCATGAAGCCTGGAACATGTCCAAACTGTGGAACCTGCCGGTGGTATACATTTGCGAGAACAACAGATTCGGCATGGGCACCGCCACCCACAGACATTCGGCCAACGACAAGTTCTACACCCGCGGCGATCTCATACCCGGATTAAAGGTTTTTTTTATTGACTACTCTTAAATTTTATGCTTGCGTGGGTAATGCCAAATTAGAGTATCGAACAGTAATACTTAATAATTATATTTATTTACATTTATATATATAGTTATTTGAGGTATGCTCAGTTTTACGATAAAGCCTTGGATAGGCTTTATATTTTAATAGCAAGAATCAAATAATTTTATCTTAAAAGCAGTACACTCAAGAATCTACTACGATTAACACTTTTACTGAATAAAAAAGATCCTTGTCGTCGATGAGTGATCATGCAGTAACCTGTACTCATTATCTGCTAATGTAGAATAATAGACTATACTTGAAATGATAAAGTTTAAAGAATAGGTAAACAAACTGTTTTCATTGAAAAATGTTGCTCAATAATAAGAAATAGATCGTGATAAGAAAAGTCACGCCACTCGATTGATCATCCACTCTAGTTGTAGACTATTCGATAACAGCAAATCAATCATGATGCCTTTTTGTATTTTTTGTATAAAAGGCGTCAACCCTTCCCAACCCAGTCATAGTTTTGTGCGACTCTTAACCCGGTACGCATCTATAAATACAAAAAATCATCGCAAAAATGGCATCCATCAAAAGCTTCTTCCTTCTGGCTATCGCTCTCTCCGCTGCTGTTCTAAGCGTCAATTCCTCTCCGTTGGTGGAGATAAATCGACCTGCAATACCCATCTGGACACGCGGGAATCTGTTAGTCGGTCAAAGAGAACCTGGCGACCATCTAGAGTACAATATGTCTTTTTCGGAATCCAGCTCCGGACTCGAGCCCATGAAAATCTACAAGAGAATCGACGTGACTTATGGCGAAGTCATCACCATGATCTATGCCTTCGAAAACTCAGGCGGCGATACCACAGTTTCCGTCGTCGAAGGTGGCCCTGGTCAGTCGAGTGCCGTTTTGCTCTTCCAGAGTCCTTCTAATACCATTTCATTCAACATCCAAGTCTATGCTATATAAAACCGCAATCGCGAGTGGTATTAATCTTTGTTCTTGTACATTTTCACACTGTCATAAGGTTCTTCACTAACCTGTATTTTATGTTCTTAAATAAATAAATAGGTGGACAAATATATCCTTTTTTTATTTTATTTCAATCACAACATCACTTTTATTAAGAATAAGTAAATGAAAGGTACACTGGGACCTTTACGTAGACATCACAAATATTGATATTGATGTAAAGAATACAATACTTTAGATAAGGCTTAAGATAATACAATATAATTAGATAAGGCTTAAAATTATTTCAGTGTGCCAGTTCTATATTTAATAAGAAGCCACATGATAGGAAAATTCTACATCAAAAATTATTCAAACGGCCGTCATTAAAAATTTTCTTTTTTAATTTTTTTTTTTAATCCTTAAAGAGCTATAGGTCATATGACCTCGTGCTCATGCACTGCTTCTTTTTTAATTAGGCGGACGGCATGAAAGTTTGGGAGGTTCTCGAAGCAGTGAAGTACGCGCGGGAGCACGCGATGAAAGAAGGTCCAATTGTTCTCGAGATGGTGACATACCGATACTTCGGACACAGTATGAGCGACCCCGGCACGGGCTACCGTACGCGTGAGGAGGTCAAAGAGGTCCAGGATCAGCAGGATCCTATCAAGTACTACACAGCTCTTCTAGAGGAGCAGAAAATCATGGACAATAAGGAAATTGAGGTTCATTGCAATTATTAAATGAATATAAATTTAAGTTTAAATTTAAATAATTTAATTTTTTAATTGCAATTAGGCATTTAGAAAAAGCAATAAAAATAATTTATTGTCTTTTTATAAAAGGCCCTGAGGAAAAAATTGAATAGTAGCGTGGACAAAGAAGTGGAGCAGGCGAAGAAGGATGCATGGCCGGAAATAAGTGACCTGATTACCGATGTATATGTAAAGCCTTTGGAAGAGATCAGAGGTATGGTACCATGGCAAAAAATCGGTAAAAACTAAATCGTCCGATCGGATGATTTTCAGTGAACTGCAAATTTAAAACTGTCTTCTTAAATTGTTTACAAAAATAATTATTTCTGCAGTATTTATTTATTTATATATTAATTTATTCGTAAGAGCACATAGAGAGCTGTACAAAAAATGTCTTAAATATTTTTGAATACATTTTTGGATCTAGCGCGATTGTCATTTAATGAAGTAGTATTCCTCACTAATTACACGTAAAAAATACAGTAAAAACTATATAATATCAATAAAATTTAAGTAAATGTACAAAAAGTTACACTTTTTAGTGTACAATGATCGAGAAATACATTTTTTATTTATTGTCCATAAATATCTATTGAAATATTCGTGTAGATTGCTATTAAGAAAATGCATAGTTTGGATTAATTTATGAAGTTAAACTTTGGTTAAAAGACTCCTATTGTAGCATATTTATTTTCGCAAAATTAATTTAATAACATAAACGAAATCTTATAGATTATTTCACAGTAGAATCACTAAGACTATTTTTAGCACTGACATTATTTTTTGCAAAAATACTATCTTTTATTCATAAAATTTTTTTATAGAATAAACCGTTCAATTATCAATGTTTAAAATATGTCACCAGTTGGCAATAATGGAGGGACATTTTTTGAGGACGTTTTATTAACAAGAATTTCAGAGTAGCCCTACGGAAGTGGACTACAATATCCAGGAAACACCGTGAAAGCCTTAAATCTTTTATTTTGGTTGAAGGAATATGGCTATTTCATTTTTCTCCGATCACAAAACGAAATAGCACCTTCGATTCAGTCATCGATGAAACACCGAGAACAATACTTTCAGGAGAAACTTAAATCCGTTAATCTTTGTATATTATCCATGCACTGATGAGCATATTTAATAACCGTAAAAAGTTACCATGCAGAAAAATATCTACAAGATCGAATATCGAATTGCCACTTCTTCAAAGAGTGCTCCAAATTGAGTGAAAATTCGAGGGTATCTGAGCGTAAAATTTTCAAATTTTAGAGTTCAACCACGCAGATATTTTCTACTGAACAAAATCATTAAAAATGCTCGTCGATGCATCTGAACATGAAACGAGCTCGCGTTCAGGTCTCTTTAATTAGCAACGCCGTTGACCTTGGTGGCCTTGCCGAGCGTAGTCTCGACTTTGTTGAAGAGCTTCTGCAGCGGAGTAACCTTGGCATCGTCGGCGGTGGCGTCGGTCGCACCGACGATCTGCCTCTTGCTGCCGCTAAATCGGCTCCAGACGCTCCTCTCCGGACTGGCGACGAGCGAGTCGCGCTGCTTGCTCCTGAAACTCGCCGAAAGCGCCACGTCGTCGTATGTATCCTCCTGCTGCTGGAGGTGCTGCTGCTGCTCCACCACTCGACGGAGGCCTGACTTTGGCACCTGATAGTGCTCCTGCTCAATGCTCTGCTGGAGGTCCGACAAGACCGAGCCGTTGTCTGAAATTCATTTTTATTTATTTATTTATTTAACAAAAACACTAAGGCATTGCTTGAAATTTGTTTCTATTTATTTATTAAAAGAAGATAGAACAATGACATTTTTAAACTATCTAAAGTGGAATTAGTGAAAAAAGCTCCAGTATTTAGTGTTTACTAAAGCAATTTCTACTAAATTTAGTAAATTTTCACTGATTCATTTTAGTAATAATTATTTAGAAAATTGGGAAGAACAAAAAAAAAATCAAATTTCATGAACTGTGTCAGTTAGAATATCAAAAAATAATCGACACGTA
>JAWWEN010019171.1:0-19752 GCA_035582955.1 Sycophila texana | reverse complement strand
TTCTAGTGTGCGCCATATGTTACTAGAAAATCTAGTAACTTTCTAGTAACTGTTACTATATTTTTTTCTCAGTGTACAAGGAGAAAGGTGAGCGCGCGAAGCTCTGGATTTTACTAGTTATACACTAGTATGAGAGAATTTTCCCGTAAAAATTTACAGTATTGTCAACCGTCCCACGTTTACGTTTTTTCACGTAATTTTTACGGCAAAATCACCGTTTCTTCTCTCAGTGATGAAATTTGTTATTTTCATTCTTTAACGTGCATATTATCCATTAATTGATAACTATACACGGTATCACTGTCACGCCCAAGCGAAACATTCTATAAGCGTCCGTGCACTTTATTAATAACCGGATGAAGCGACGCCGGGACATCTCGGAATTCTCACTGAGCGTGCAAAGTTCGCGACAGCCGCTTCGTTCGCCCGATGGAGAAGCGGCCCGAGCAGGGCACCCGGAAGCGGAAAGCGAGGGCGAGACTCGCGGGGCCGGCAACTTCGGTGCCGCGTTTCATCCAATATGAAAGGCTGCAAGCGTCCACTTCGGGATCTGGCCGAGTCGCGCTAAGTCAACCGTGAAGGGGAATCTCCCCCAGGAGTCCGGATACGCGTCTTCCCTCTACAGCGCGCTCCCGAGATTACTCTCGCTCCTTTTTTTCTCTCCTTATTCGCGGAAACTTTTAGACCGCGGGGCTCCCGGCGTCTTTTTGTTCGCGCGGGATGGAGCTGAAAGCGGGGGTGGATGGGGCGCTCGAGCGAGAGACGAAATAGTTGGAAGGGCGTGGAGTAGAGAAGGATCAGCTGAAGTGTGAAAAATGCTAGGAAGAAGATTTTTGGAGGTTTTGCTCTTTTTTTTATATATATAGTTACGAGAGGTGGATAGGTAATGGAAGAAGCTTATTCTTAATGGAGGATATTCGGCGTTATTGATGTTTGTCGTTGTAATGCGTCCCGCGACTTCGCAGATCGAAATGTTTATATTAGAGTAACAGTAATTTTATTCAAGATCGTGCACTTGATATGGATGCATCTTGAAATTTCACTGTAATTATTGGAAATTTTAAGAACATTTACATTGGAGACTAAGAAATTAAGTAATTTAAGTATGAAATTCTGTTGAAAATTAACAAATCTTTAATAATAACCTTTCGTCTATTTTTATGATTATTTACAAAAGATATTCCTTAGAGTGATTTATAGTGTATTTTATAGGGTGTCCATATTTTAGCAGAATCCTTTCTTATTTATTACAAAAAAACTCGGTTGGCACGATGTCAGTTGGCACAGGGAGAAATTTTGCAATAAAATTTCTCCTTGTATACAAATTGACAGTATGTAATTATGGCTAGGCAAAAGTTCTACAGATATTCAGGGTTTTCTATTTAAAATTTTTCACCACAATATCTTTTTCGGAGAGCACATTATTATTAAAAAAGTTTCTTAGATAAAAGTTGTTAAAGTCAGGCTGGAATATTTTCTGGTAACCTGGACTCTCATCCTTATCTTAAAATTAAAGGTCAATTTGGGTACCATTAAATAGGAGTCCCTATTTTCTACTTCAAATTCTAAAGCAAGAAGAAGCGCCTACTTAGCAAAAATGTCTTACCAAAAATATCAATCTCATTCGATTCACTTATACACACTACTACTGTACTGTGCAAAATCGGCTCACATTACAAAGTCATCAATTTCTGATACGCATTCCTTAGTACAATGCGAAACAGTGCCTTTGAGTTTTCGAACTCACAGGATCAATTTTCTTCGGCGAACCAACGTTCAATTAACTCAAGGTGGTCCACCACATTTAAAATTATCTTCTCAAGATTATCTGAAAAAAATAAATTTCAATGTTTGAAGTATGTACAAATAATATTCTTTAAATACATTGAATTTATGATAAAATAAGCCCCATAAAAAAAATTCTTAGGCATTAATCCAGCTATCGAAATGTCGCACAATTAATTTTAGAACATTAATTGTACTCATTAACATCGAATAATTTACCCTTCCTCGCTTATAAAATATTACTTGTAAGTACTTCTAAAAATCGAAATTGAGGTGGTGGACCACCTTAATTAAAGCACTGCAGCGCACTTGAGCGAGAATCCCGGAAGAATGATCGCAATTCATTATCACTTGAATAAAAAAAAAAATGCAAGTCCAAATCTAATCTCGACTCGTTCAATCAAATCTCGCCTAAACTTTTATAAGTGTACAATATCCATCACAGACGGAGACAAACGATAAACAAGCAATAATATCTGAAAAAGTGAAGTATCTGTCACGACAGCCGCTCAAATTACATAATTACATAATTACAGCCGCGGCGCGATCATTAGCGAAATCACGGCACGTGACGAAAGCTACATTACACTGAAAAAAAAGTAAGTAATCGAAATCAATTGTTAGTTGTTTCAATTAACATTTGATTGAAACAAATAAATTTTGGTTGAAACAAGTAAATATTAATTAAAGCAACTAATGGTTTATTGTGATTACTAAACTTTTTTCTCAGTGTACGCATTTATAATAAGCCTCCTCCGATCGATGCGCCGCATAATGAACTCTAATCATTAATTTTCTGCCGTAGAGTCGGAAAGCGGTCGCGCAAGGGAGCACACATCCGCGAGGGCTTATCTGGACTTCCCGGGATCGAGCGCGACATGCCCGATGCTCGATCCGAGGGGAGCCGCCGGCCTCCTCGCCTCGAGGTAGCCGCGTGGACGGGCACTGGCCGCCAGCACCGCCGGCGCCGCGAGCCACCGCCGATGGACGCCGCACGTCGAGCAACGGGCCGACGACGCTGCTGCTGCTGCTGCTGCTGCTGCCTTAGTGGCCGGACGTGATCGCTGACCTCAGCGGCTCCATTATGCCCGGGATCGTCGTCTTCCGCAGGCGCTGGAGCGTCGGCAGTGACGACCTCGTCGTGCCTGGGGCCTTCCTTTTTCTTCTGCATCTCGTTTGGTAAGTTTTATACTTTTGGGTTTATTGCGTCGCCTCTAACGAAGAAAAGCACATTTCAAGAAAGACCTAGTATTTTAATTTGACATTTTTAAAGCATTAGATAAATAGTAAGTGCACTGAAAAAAAAAGTAAGTAATCGAAATCAATGTTTAGTTGTTTCAATTAACATTTGATTGAAACAAATAAATTTTGGTTGAAACAAGTAAATATTAATTAAAGCAAGTAATGGTTAATTGTGATTACTAAACTTTTTTCTCAGTGTGTATTACACAGCAAGGGAGGTAAAATAAGAATGGTCCCCGAGCCGAAGACGAGGGTGACAAACGTGCGATCTGAGGCATTCCTTGATTATCTCCCATGTAGAGTATATACTATTATTTTGCACTACAACCGTGTCGGAAAGTAAATTCTTCCAGAACCTGATAAAATTACAATATTGTATGGTATTGGATTTATTAGGTTCAGAAGAATTTATTAGTTATACTTTACTTTAGTGCTCAAAAAATGACAAATTAATGTAGGCCTTTTTTAAATTGAGCTTTTCTTTGTTAAAGGCGTCGATGGAGATGCACTTTTCTTTCTGAAACATATATAGGAAGATTAAGACGCGTTCGTTATACGCCATTCTGCAGAGTTAACGGAGGATTTAAATGGAATTTAAATGGAAATGTGGAATTTCAAATTTCGCGCGTTTGTCTCGTTTAGTGGCTTGCGCGATTTCGAAATCGAGACATAGAATTCGAACGGCTATACCTGCAAACTCGAAATTCGATAGATTTATAGCACTTAATTTATGTAAAGGACTAAATATAGTGAATTAGTAAATCTACGCTGAAAAAAAAATGTTGAACTTCCAACTAAAAATGTTGAAACCTTACAAAATTACTTTATTGATTTATTTAAATATCTATAGTTGAATTAATAAAAATTTTAATTACTAAATCTATCAGCGATGTTTGTTTGCTTTATTAAAATTATACGAAATTAACTTTTACTCTGCAGAGCTAATTCAGTTTTTTAAACTCATAATCAAAAAGCAAATGAATTAATGTATCCATTATGATAAATCCACTGTATAATTTACGATTTGTATGCACCTCTTATTTTTCATTAGCAAATACTTGATTTAACCAATCTATCGATATGAATTTTCGCAATATTAATGTATTATATGATAATATCTCATTTTTTATTTATGAACTTACTATATTTTGTTTACTTCAAAAAAATGTAATTAATAATTTCCATTTCGATAATATTTTACCGAAGTATCGACAAATTAATGCACGCTTTAATTTGCTGAAAGTGATAAAAGTAGAAAAGCAAAATTTATACGTTATACATTATAAGTACATTAAGTACAAGCATACGCTTTCACTTAAAAATACTTTCTTCATTTACGAGGCGATATAAATTTGACAAATTGAAATCCATCCATCGATCCAGCCGTTTATCGCATCGCAGAAAGATGGGAGGGCACTTTGCTAGAAAAGTTAATAGAGCATGCATAAGCATGCATATATGTTCGTCCTGTAAGGAAAAAATTAGAAACGTCGATGGTGCTCGATAACACTGCTGGCAGTGAATAAATAAACCGTCACATGAGGAGAAAAATTCTTTTAATTAAACTTTGAAAAAAAAAAGAAATGTCTACAAAAGTAAGGGAAATGTTCGATTATCAAAGTTTATACCTGACATTTATTTAATAGGTACGCTCTGAAATCATCGATTACGATTCAATGTCTTTAAAAACTTTAACAGCTTCTTTCAATTACACTTTAAATACTCTTAATTGCTTTTAATTTGAATGTCATAGCAGAATAGCATTGCAGTTATATATATCTTATTGCATGCAAATTTTAAGTTTGTATAGAGATTTTATCAATAAAATCATATAATATTTTAATTCCTATTATACTATTCGCTAAAAATTCTAATGTGACGTTGAGTACGAGTACATACTCATCCTCAATTTTCACTGTTCAGGGAATACTCTCAGTAAAATTGAAACATAAAGTCTCTGTAAAAGATGCACGATGCAAAAGAAGCAGACTAACGTTGGATCAAACAGCATTAGCGCGCATCCTTAAAAGTGGTGGTATGAGCACTAAAAACATCGACGCCATTTTTATCCTTTTTGTCCTTACATTCCTGGGAAATGAATACGTGGGAAAGTGCACTAAAATGCGAAACAATGCCTTTCATCAGTATTGTGCCATAGCGGCTCTCCGCGCCATTTGTCTCTTCGCACATCAAAACTCGTCGCTCCCTTTTCTCCTCCCTTTTTAATACCTGTCCCATCTCTTATCTTGTGTATTTTTTCCCTTTTCCAAAGGCACATAGTATTCCCGCTTGGAAAAATAATGCAACTTGGTATATGGTTATACGGTGAAAAAATAATATAGGTTGATAATGAAATTTTGCGAAAATACCGCAGAATTCGTAAGCCATTCTCGTAACTGTAGTTTTTATAGATTAGCATCATTTAGATTTAAAGAATCACGGGATTAATTAGAAATATGCATGGTATCAGTAAATATAACAATTGATAGCGATTGTTATCTTAATTCCTTCAATATTCCAATGGTGACGTATTTTTTTTATAGAAGCAATTCTCACTGAATCAATTTCGCAATATTTCCAAATAGGATGTTCCGCGCAATCGAGAATCTGTCTGTCTAGGAAATAAAGCATCGACATCCAATCTGTAGCTGTCTTCGCTTCGCTGTATTTACCTTCATATACAGCCCTTTTCCTTTTTATTACGCCTCGAGAGTTCAATACCACTGTGTTTGTACAGACTTTTATCGAGAATCCAGTATCAAGCAGCGACTTCCACTTTCGTCTGAGTGATTTCTAGTAGTTAAAGACTCGTATTGGCTCAGACGGTTTGATGTCTCATCTCGGTAATTCGCAGATGCTACTGTTGTTTTTTGCTTCGATTCAATTTCTACCAACGCTCGTTAAAAATAAAATATTTCTTGTAAGATACTTTTTTAGTTTTCGCACAAATTACGTACTTGTATTTAATGAAAATGGTTTGTTTCACAGATTTTATTATTAACATTAAAAAAATAATTAACTATTTTGTTAAAGTATCAAGGTCTAACGATCAAAATTTTAATTTGGTCTAAAAAAAAAACAATAATTTACAATAGTCCTGCATTTTTTATAATTTTTTCTGTTATTTTTTCCTTCTTGTGTATAACTTTGGAAGAAATAAAGATTGTTCGACGTAGTGTAAAAATCAAATTCAAATTAAACATTTTCCTTTTTTGGTATTATTTTTATTTTAATGGATTGTCTATGATTAATAACAACTGAATTATTGTCGATAAAAGAAGTAAGTCCCCAATAAAAGAAACGTAAGCAGTAACGAACTAGCGCTCGCTTTTTACGAGGGTTAATTATAGAGCGCAAGCTTCAGGCTTCTTAAATTAGCTTCTCCATCACACAAAAATACAGCGAGAGCCTCGCTGGTCCCTTAAATTCACGTACAATTGCTTAGAAAATTCATCTCAATTTGTCCGCAGCCTTCCTACTAAACGAAAAATCATCGAAACGCAATCTCAATCGTTACAGAGCCACTCGATAACGTCGCAGTCCGACAGCTGACAGCGCAGGCCACTGCTAAACACTCCCCGAAGCCACCGAAGCAAATTGACGCTGCAACAAAGCAGCCTCCTCGGCGAAAAAGCACACCCACGAGCACACACAGCGGCCGACCGTCGCGTGGGCGCAAACAGCATTTACATGCATCGCGCCGGGCGCCACCATCTATCCCACGCATTCATACGCCGTGTCAGCCGCCCGGGCTCGCTTTCATTCATGCGCGCCGACGCGACTCGCGAATATCTGATTAAAAGCGGCAGAACTTGCCAGACCGGCGGCGCTGCGTCGCACACTTTGCGCGCGCTCCGCTGATTTCGTAGTGTTGCACTGAAAAAAATAATGGGGTAAGGTTTACGATAAATTTTGTAAGATGGGGACAGACTTGGCAAGCTAAAAAAATTATATTGTAAATTTTTGAATAATTACAATTGTTATACACGGAGAGAAATGTTCTAGGAAAAAATGCTATAAAATTTAAGAAGAATTACTATACTGTTATAGTAGCCCGAGGACAGACTTGAATTTCAGTAAAAATTACAAGACAGTATAGTAATTTTAAAGTAAAGTAAAAACTAACAGATATTTTACGAAAATTTTATTACTCAGTATAGTAATTTTTACTACCCAGTATAGCAATTTTTCAAGAGACCGGTTAGCAAATGTTACTATCCAGTATAGTAATTTTTTAGTAATAAATTTGCTGTAATTGTCGCAAATTTTACTATAAAAATTATGTAATTCTTCCAAAATTTATAGCATTTTATCCAAAATTGATAAGTAGTAACTTTCTCGGTTTGCCAAGTTTTTTTTTCGGTGTGACTTCGAAAAATGTGTCCTGTATCACACTGTTTTGCTGCGCCCCCTCTCTTGAATGATTGTGCGCTTTATACAATTGCAGGTGATTTTTAGTTCGTTGATTTTGTAATGGGAACTTGTTGAATTCGTAGTTTCGCACGGCTGTGGCTTGCTATTGTGCTTGCTTGCTATACGTGAATTTTAAAGCCCATTTGCATGATGCAAGTTGAGTGAGGAAAATTAAAATTTTTTCATTCTTCTACGCGAATTCATTTGGATCTTTTTTTGGAATCTAGAATTTTGACCTTATGAATAAAAACCAATGTTAACCCAATAACCCATGTTATGTAATAGTAAGGAGCATCCCCAAAAACATGTCAGAAATTCGTTTCGAGTGTCTCCGTATCTTTCGATGACGTTTCTCGAATTAACCCAATGTTAACCCATTAACCCATGTTATGTAATAGTAAGGAGCATCCCCAAAAACATGTCAGAAATTCGTTTCGAGTAACTTCGGATCTTTTTATGACGTTTTTCGAAATAACCCATGTTATGTAATAGTAAGGAGCATCCCCAAAGACATGCCTCCGCAAAGATTCGCCCGTACTAGATAGCATCCCCTGCGGCTCATCGTTTTTAATAACATTAGTATTCATGATAAATTTACCTCGAATCCAAGCAGTCGCTCACTATCAATATACCGAACTGAGGTTACAAGACAAATTTCACGTCACTCTGACGAGCTGCACCATAAATAATCGCTTTCGTCCATCCGCTACTGCGTATCGAATCCTCTCAGCAGAATCGCTCCAATACGAGTGCAGGCGGTCGTAATACAGCCGCGCGTTTCTGTCCCACAGGGGCTCCAACGGCGCGGGCGCGTGGGTCTCCCCTCGTTACACGATGCCGAGCCCCTCGCTCCCGGCTCGCTCCCGTACTCTCGATGTTAGTGTGCGTGGAGCGCTCGTGCGCGCAGTCTGTTTCGCAGCGGCGCGGTAGCAGCAGCCAGCAGCAGCAGCAGCAGCAGCCACCGCTGCCGAGATCTTATTTGGAGACGCGTCGGTCGCCGCCGCGAAAAAAAAATAGAGGCGAGCTTCGGCGATTATGTGCGTGGCCCGCGGGTGCAACGGCTGCTTGTTATCAGCGCGACGTGACGCTGCTGTTCAGGTGGCGATTAGTGGACGGAGATGCCGAGCCTCGTAGCGTTCGGCCGGCGCTGGCGCATCGGAAGCGACGACCTCTACGTACCCGGCTTCTTCCTCGCGTCCATCCATTTCGCTGAGTGAGTCTGTTTTGGTTATTCTCGCAGGGGGTGGAACTGTTCGCGATCGTTTGCGAGCCTTCCAGGCTCCTATTCGCGGGGATGTCCTTTGGAATTTTAACTTGCGAGGTTAACTTTGGAGGTTATGACTGGCCCAGCTGAGTACCGTTTGTTTACTACTTTGCGCGAGGCTTATAAGATATGTACACTGGCTTCTGCTGCGTGGAGATGGACGGCGCTCCCGCATTCCTTCAGGCTTTCTGTGTTCGCGCGGTGCTAAAGAGTTATTTACGATTATTTTATTGAAATATTTGCAGCATTTGGCTGTATATTCTTCGAATAAATATTTTTAAACGAAATTTCGAAAGCTAGCGATAAAAAACGCTGTGTAGTTTATCTATGTGTAGCTAGGTGTGGTGTGCTTTGCGAATAAGATAATAAATGGCGAATTCTTATACAAATATCTAATCGCATTTATCATATACGAAATATGAGCAAGAACTATTGATTTCTTGCAGAGGAAAAAAATGATTTTTCTTTAAGATGTAGCCAAAACATCAGTACATTGCAAAAAAGCCAGAATGATAAATAAAATGCCGTTGTATTGAATTGAGAGACGTGGCTATTATACTGATAAGAAAAAAAATGTGATGCGAAGGTCATCGGCGTCGTCTGCTGTGTATACAGAATATTGATATATTTCTCAGAGCTTGCCGGAGGTTTTTGTTGGTGTGGGATGTCATGTCAATGTGGACAAGGTGACGAGTCAATAACCTCCAACCCGCCAGTTTTAAATTTTTGATGTTCTGACGAGTGCTGCATGGAAGACGATTGGAAAAGGAGTTAATTTGAGATTTAGTTTGAATGGGAGTAAATTTGAAATCCGGTTGGAAAAAGAGTCAACTCGAAATCTGGTTAAAAACGGTGCCAACTTAACCCCTTAACTGGCTGTGTAACATATATGAACAAAAAAAAGTCGTGCCAAAACTGACTATGTATAATGTATGCACATATTTAGATAACTTCGATATTTCACAATGGATTTAAACCCCTAAAAACAACGTGTGTGAAATTTGCATCGTTGAAACGCAACGAAATTTTGGATTTTTACAAATCAGTTTCTATGGCCAAAAATCATTAAATATAAACAAATAATGTAACAATATTTTTTACACCTAAACATGGTATTTGTGGCTACCAGTTTTGGTATGAAAAGTTATAAAAGTCTTACCAGTTAAGGGGTTAAGATCTTGAGAAAAGATGTCACTTGGAAGCGGATTGGGTTATTGGGTTTGTATAAGGGGAACTGTATATATTTTTAGATTAGCTTAAAGCAATAATAACGAAAACTTTGTTAGCGACCTTTGAACTGCTAAAGTGTCAAAATAACTGCAATTAAGGCTTCCGAAGCGAAACTTTATTACTGACTGCATAACCATTACAGCGTCAAGGGCTATCATTTTATCAGAAGCAATAGCAACTCTGCAATTCCTCGCCGTGCATATTTTACATCTACTTGGGTAGGCACATCTATTTGAGAAATTAGGACAAACGAGTCATTAAAGAGACGATCACGCGGACCGTTATAATTAAGAGAAGATCGCTACAACGGGTAAAACGTGCAGTAAGTCTCAAGCAAGCTAAACTTTAAGCAAATTGTACAGCGATCAGAGCAACCAGCTTTCCGTCATCTGAGCAGAACGTTATATTATTATGGCAAATTGGGTTTTTATTGCAATGCGAATTTTCTACGGTTCCTTTCTTTTATGCCCCGCACTAACTTATCATTATATCCACTTCAGAATCTGTCTTTGGGTTTACTATTAAAGATAATTAGTGTTTATTAATATATGATTATTGAAGTTTAAGTGTGTATCATTTAAAAATTCCACACTTCATGATTATTATATCGAGACAAATTTATAAAATATCAAAATTTATAAATATTATAAATTAGCAGTCAACTTTTTTGTTTCACATTGCTATAATTCTTTTTTATTTTTTAACAGAATAATTTAACATCATAATAAAATCAAAGAAATATTTAAAAATGCATGAATCTATAACATTTTACAATTTATATGTAACATCAAGATCCATTCGTTATGTCACAATGTTAAGGTTACTTTTGTCTTCACATTTTATTCTGAAATTAAATCGCGCAGCCTGAATATCATTGCTGCTGATATACGATATAAAATTCTAAAATGCGTACCCTAATTCTCTTTACCCTCTGTATTCATTCCATGTCCAATCACGATCATTGAACCCTAGTTCTATCTAAATATCTAAAAGAATTAAAACTTTTTTATTTACACAGCAGATATCCATATTCGTAATTGGATTTTAGCAAAGCTAACACAATTAGTAAAGCAGCTGATTAAGTTAATTGAACAAATTATCGTTAATGTAAATTTTTGGAAGTTCAATTATTCACGTGAAAATTAAACATTAAGAAGATTCTCAAAATAAAATGTGTTTTTCTACGACCTCTTGCTTTTCGAGGTACTGCGGTATTTTGCGTTCACAACCGCAGAACGGAGGTAGTTGCGTTTAAATAATGCAAAAGCCTAAAATTCGTTAGCCTTTGAGTAAATGGAATTAAGGCACGTATTGTGATCGTTGCCGTACTAAAAATTTTATTTTATTCTGAAATTGCATTAAAGAAGACAGTGACAGTTTAATAATTTGAAAAAATTTCTTATGTTAAAAATATTGAAGTCCTTACAAAAAAAGAAGTTTTTTAAATCTTTAACTAAAATATTAAGGTCCCGTCTTCAATTTCGATGACTAAACATTTTTTCAAAATATCAAACCTAAAATTAAGAATTTTTATTATAAAAATTTTTTTTATATCAATAACGAATGTTACTTAATAATCAAGGATCCATAAATCCACATACATCCACAAATTTATACTGTTTTTTGAACTGCTATTTGTACGTAACAACAAAGAGTTTTAAAGGTTTGAAAAGGTTTGAAGTAGTCCCACACAATGTAATAATTTAATTTTTAAGGACAAACGTTTTCAAACTTTAAAGACCGAGTTTTTACTACCCCCTGAAAAATGGGTTCCGAATGGGGTCGATAACATTTTTATTTCACGAAAAGAAATACACCGAAGTGAAGACTTTTTTTATTCTGATAAAACCATTTCATTTCTCTTTACTAATGAAATGGTAGAAACAGTCAAGTGAGAATCATTTTCTCCTGCAATTCGACCAAGGATATTATATTTTAAAGTCTCGTTCGTGCAATAAAATCGTCCCCCTTTTACATAAAACGCTGAACAACATTACCAGATATTGTCATTTTCATTCCGGTAGCGTACAAAAATAGAATCATTGCTCGCAAGACAGTATTCCCGGGTGTACAATATAATTTAAAACACCTCTGCCTCCGATTCTCCCATAAGGATATGTCGGTCTTGTTCCATAGCTTTTTTTCCCTTTCTATTCTTATCTTCCGCTCTACTTCTTTTTTAATTATAACCCCTTCAGTTCTTTTTTTAACTAGAAAATAAAATCAAGTGAAAAACCTGCATATATACGTGAGAATTCGCGAACTTCATAAAAATACTGGGGCACAAAATCTATAATTTGCTAAGATTGAAACAGAAATATTACTAAAATTATTTAAAATTTTTACTTTTCGTCGATTTTTAGTCGTAAGATACCTCAGGATTAGAGTATACAACTATATACCCAGAGTACCGTGAAAAATAGTGAAATGAACCCCACAAATTTTCTCAGAATATATTTAACTCTCTCTTCTTTAAATATATTTAACTAAAAATGTTTAAATCAATCGTTATCAACGTCGTTCATTAGTGAACTCATTATAAACCGTGATTTACGAAAATCCATATTAACAAATGCCTTAAATATAGTCTCGATCAAAACACGAAGCTCCCATCACTTACGCGTGTCCACATTGTGTCCGTGTGCTCCGAACGCTGAAAAGTCGCGTGTACAGCTATAGCACTGCGCCCTTTGTCGGTCCTAATTAGAGGCATTAGTGCTGTGACGCTGAACAGGCGCGAGCGCGTGTGCACCTAGTTTTGAGGGGTTGCCGACAGCGGATTCGTTGTAATGCCGCATGGGGTCCGCCAAGGGGGGGAGAGAAGCGACCGGAGGGGTGCCAATCGATATTATGGAAAGGACGACGATTTTAAAAGTCGCCTGAAATTCCTAGGACGAATTTTCTTTTTCGGTGCGTTGCGTGCACGAACGTCGTTTATATTATTTCTGTGCAATTCACTGTCTCTTTCCCTTAGAGTGACCTATTTTCGTTAATTTGATTTTTAAATTTCTTTTTTTTTTTTTTTTTTTTTTTTGTTTAATTAACATTTGATAAACGTGACGAGTGTGTCTTCTCTAATGGAATATTATCTTTGCATTATTCCTGTTATTCATTATATATAATTAAAATTCGTTATATATTTTTTTTTCCTGTCTTTTTTTGTTGAATGAAAAAAAAAATTTATTTATATACTATAATTCTGATTAAATAAATTTTTTATAAATTTTGAAAATTTACTTAAATGTATTTTGCTCCTGTATTAAATAAAAATTTAAGCCTTCTTTTACTATTAGCATAAAATGTACGAAAGAAATGCAGAACATAATTATAACTCTAATTAATTAACAACAAATATTAATTAATTATAGATCGGTAAAGCCATAATAATTTACGAAATTTCTTAAAAGCTGATTTTTTTTATTAATATTTGTATTATTACTGTTTTTGTAGTATAATAATGTTGTGATTTAATTAAATTTAGCTTTTAAGCTACTTTAAAATCCTTTACGAGTAAAAAAAAAACAATTAAGAGTCTTCAGTTTTAATTAATAATATCTCGAAAGCGATTCTTTCGTAAATAATGTTTCATTCCCCAATTATTTTTTATCTTTATGGTTAATTAACTGTTATTATAGTTTTGAAGTCATTTTAAAAAATTTACACAGCCCGTATATTGTAATAGCCAATTTCTGAGTGAAGATCAAATATTGTAAAAACGTCGGTACTATTGAAAGTCTCATGTTTCATTTTTTTTTTCGAATCTCGCAGTTACGTAAATAATTTTATTGCGAAAATCGATAGGTCAATCAAATCATGTAACATTTTACTTTCACTTGCAATTTCGACGCTGATCTATAGATATCGCGTATTAACGTTTTCAATCTGGCCTGCACTTCACGCCAGGGTGCACCTACAGACCTACGCAAAATTCACGCCTCCGAAATATGATCGCAGAAGCTTAGGAGTCGCGTGACTCTTAGGCTCGCGCGAAACTAACAAATTCGGTCGGCTGCGAGCGTTTGGCGTGACGAGGTAGCACGCGAAACTGTTTTTTAGGGAACACAAAGGTATAGAGGAAGAAGTAAAGAGAAAAAGAAAGAGGAAGAGAAAAAAGGTCTTCTTAGGCACAATGGCTCCGCTGCTAATATTTCACCTTGGCACATACTCATGTGACCAAATTGTACAATTTGCTTATGGAGGGGTGTCCATTTGAGCGATTCAACTTATTATTTATTACTGATTTTTTTAAACACGAATTAATTAATTAATTACATTTTTTTAAATGAAAGTCTACGTTACATAAGCTCAATGAGGAATGTACATAAATTTCCATTTGATTTTTATTCGATAAAGGATTTAAATTACTTTAAACTTACTGAACAGTTTTTTTTTGTTTTATACGTAACATCGTTCTTCATTATACTGTTTGAAATGGTGTTTGTATTATTACATAATAATAAAATTTTTTTTTAAAACAAATTACGGAATACAACAATGTACCTTAATAATGTCAGTAATCATTAATTATTAATTATTAATCACTTTTTTTTTAAATTAAAATAATCTGATACATGAAGCTCCGCTGAGGTGTATAATGACCCGCATTTGTGGGATCATTGAGAAGCGTGAAAGTCAAAATATATTCGAATTAATTACCCGGAATAAGTACACTTCCCTTGTCCATAAAACGAGTTGGAGACCATCGTACTTACTCTAAAGTCCTGCTCTGTACGGCTACATTAAAAGTGTGCGTTTTAGTTCGGCGTGAAAAGCACTAAGGATCTACTCACGAACTGTACTCTTAGTCTGACGAAGACATTCACGGTTCTTCTTTATGGAAGTGTTTTACGACTTTACGTATTGATTGGCCTTTGCAGTTTCGACTAAAATCTGTTTGAGGGCGAGAATATTTACATTTTGTTATCATTGATCATCTAATCCTAATCTACTAATGCTTTAAATTGAGTCTGTTTATTTAATTAATTTGAGAAACCTGATTAGAAAACGTTACTGTAGAACACAAGCTGATAGTTTTTGAAGCTTTTTTGCACAATGTTTGCCGAACTATAGTTGACAAAATAAAAAAATAAAACTATAATAATGTTTTTTTCAATTGCTTTGGCTGTAAGAATCAGGAATCTTTGATACTTAATTTGGCGAAAGTTAAATTTGAGCATATTTGATTTGGGCAAAGGGGCCTGTAGCAATCTTAGTACACTGACTATAACTTTTGGCAAAGCGTCTACAACGTTCTCTAACTTAGAAAACGCAAGTTTGTTAGAGTGACGGAAAATTACATACGACGCACACAGTGCTGTCGCTGAATAATAACGGATGAGGCGAGGGTGCGAAATACGGGAGGTCGTAGAATTTTCAACGCATCTGCGTTATATAGAACCAAGGGATCCAAGTGGATTTGCATGGGGGCGGCCAAATGCTGGGGAGATCAACACCCCCGCCTGGCTAGACATTAGCATCGAACAGTTTGACGATGAGACTTATCCTGCGCTCAGTATCCTTCACTTATCAGGTATAATCCATTCGAAATAAATTATTCTATTCATTTTCAATATCAATTCAATTCCATCTTTATTGACTAACTTAATTTTGAATTTGCTTTTAAAATATTCAAGAGTGCAACATTAAATATATTTAGTGCATATTTTATATTATTGCGAAGTAAAGAACTATGTGGAATTGTCTAAATAATATTTTTATGTTGGCTTGCTCTAACTTATTCCTCTCTTAAAAAAGTGTTGACCGGATAGAAATTCAAAATTTCTAATCTCAAAAATAAGTCAAGAATAAATAGCAGAAAAAGGAAGATGAGCGTGCTGGATTTTGCTAGTAATATTAAATACGTGCTTTAGAAATTACAAACGATGAAACAATAATTCACGTGCACTGATCGTGATTAAACGGCTGTTGATTTATGCGTATCTCCAATAATTGGGTTTTTATTCGCTTTTTTGGCGACAGAGAGAGGAGGACCTGCGATTACCTCCCATAAAGCTGTCGGAAGGTTTTTGCTATGAGTAATTTGATATTATGTGCACATAGAGTGTTTATTTCGGACAAAAAATGTATTCAAAATTCGTATCCGAAAATTGTGGCGCGTTTCTTTATGACGCAATTGAAATGACTAACTTATATTATTATTTAATGTAAAGCAAAATGAAGTCTTCTGTTTACTTTGAAGCGTAGAACTGCTGATAGACTTGCTTAATCAATCGAATCCTTTATTCTGTTAGGCTTATAATTATGCGCACTGATAAATATAACTTGTAAAAGTCACTCGTACATCCCCCCTTTCATGCAACACAATACATATATATTCCCAATGAAAAAAAGACACCATTTGCCAGTCCACAGTCCACCATTCATTTGCTTCATAATAGAATAGTCGATGAAAGTAGGTACGAGAATGCAAACAGGCAAATACTGGAAAATGCAATCTCTGGAATAGCTACAATGTAGTTTTCTCTCTATCTCGCTCTCTCTTGATCCTTCTCCGTACATCGAATCTCTTCTGTATTTCCGTCGATTATCCAGACGCACGACCAAAATTCCATTCATCGCTGCTCGGTGCATTCTTATCGCCTCTCAAAAGCCAATTGCGCCGCGTTTCCCTGCAGATTCCGGCTCGCGAGTATACCCCCAGCAGAGGGCAGACATTGCCAGCCGCCTTTGCATTTTCGTCGGTTCGTTCCGGCGATTGAAAGAACTGCCTCCAGCGCGGGGGTACTGTATCGCGGTGCATGTATATTTATGAGTTCAGGGGCGCGGCGTTTTTGTGACCGAGGCCCTTTGAATAATTCGCGGATGGATTATTAGATGACTATGCAAATTTCATTCATCCGATGTTTACCGAATTATGGTTTCGCGGATAGCTTATTTTTGCTCGTCTATAGAAGTTTTTGTTCTTCGAGGGAAATTACGAGCCCCTTCTTTACTTTTATCAATGTAAAAAGCGTTTCATTCGTATGCTACCAATCAATAATGTAGATTTTAAGTTTAGTCTAAAGTTTACATCATATTAGTTTGTTAGTTTAATACTATATTTAAATTGTTTCAACTCTGTACTTAAGGACAATATAGTCTGTAGAAATATTTAAATAAATAAATAAATAAACAATAATTTAATTATTACTTATTTTTATGTTTCAGGTAAGTGTCTACTTGAAAGTTTCAGAGATTCTATATTAAGTGTGGGGATAAGAACCATTTAGTTTCAATGTCTCCGATTATTTTACAATGGACTATAATTTTGATACGTTTTTTTGTACAAGTAAGTATTACTCTTATTCCAATGAAAAAAATTTTCTCGGGGGTTTCCTAGGCGGAACTCCTTTTATCTAAGAAGAACACTCCTCCTAATTTTTATTCACAAAGGCGGTATACAGGAGTAGATAATGCGAATTCATTCTTTTTTATATCATTTCTTCTCTCTATTGAAATACTTAGCCTTGGCTTAGCTGATCCAAAGTAATCGAAGTTTTTTTTTCGAAGGTACAGAAGGCAGAAGGGCAAAAGGAATGATGAATTTTTTTTTTTAAATTTTCTCTAGTCTATTGCTCTCTTTGATAATAAATAACAATTTATTTTCCAATCATTTTTTAACATACCGAATTGAGTCTTTGATAACAACTTTTTTATTTCGTTGTATAAATATCTGATAGAATTTCAAAATTAATAGGATTGTATCGTGTGGTATCTTTTCTTAATATAATTATTATAAATTGAAAAAAGAAAAAATACATACGAGCCAATAATTTTTTAATATCCTATCAGGTGGATATAATGGAATTATACCTGCAAAATACCCAATTTAACTGCCCATATATTCACAAGCTTCATTGATAATTTATAATTCAAATGAGTTAATCTGAATTTTTCTTGTAAACAGCATTGTTCGATATTCTTTTTACTGTGATTTACATTGCCATACTCTCACGCTCTCGGTTAAAATGAGGAAAATCTGCGACACAATCTACAATACATTGAAGTAAATCTCGCTAGACAGAAACCTATTTCATGAAAATAATATACATCCGAAATACAATTATAAATTTTAAATTAAGTAATTTAATTTTTGTTAACTAAAATAAACTAATACGTCCAATAAAATAATCTATCGAAAAATGTATTTTAAATTAAAAAATGGATGTCTAAATTATCTGTAATATATTTTGAGTCTTCAGTCGGTTTACCGTTCGAATTAATTTTTGCTTTACATTTATTTCTTTTCATTGAAGGTTCTTTTCTTATTTGGCGCCATATCCATGTTTAAAAATGAAAATTAAGTATTATAATTTTTGTTTTTATATATAATTAAAAAGTGAAATACTCGAGACCTAGTAAATATATTCAACCAGATTATTCGGCGTTGTGTACTAATAATAAAGTAGTTTGCCGAGAAATGGGCTTTGAATTTCTAAATTAGTTTACGTAGCCCAAACTATTTTACTTTCTATGAATAATTAATGGATATTTGAAACTCCTTTAATTTGTAAGCAGATGCACAATTAATAATTTAAAAATAAAAAAGCCATAGCATCGAGTTTTCAATTAAAACAGGACATTGCGTGAAACATTCAAAAAAAGTATAATAAGTATATATAAGTTAATAATATGCAAGATATGTCAACTCCCTTTTATTTACTAAAATAAAATCCTCTCTTTAAAAAACGATTACATGATGGTGTGTAGCATTTTAAAAAGCGATGTTATTGGTTAAATCCACTCTTTAAAAAAAATCGCTTTTTAAAAACTTTCACAACATCCTGCCATCGTAAATTTTATGTGCGCGAAGCGCGAGGATTTTGCTAGTAAAATGAAACTAAAATTTAATTCTTATTGATTGATTAATTGATTTTCTATCCTCAAACGTACAAAAAACACTAGGATTTCTTTTTTGAAAAATTAAAAAGGAAGAACTGTATGAATAAAACCAACTCAATTACCTTCTCCTCATCCAGACAACAAACAAACTAATGCAAGCTCGATGAATTTCCCGCTCCACCCGAGAGGAGCGTTAACCGTGCTTACCTCAATTCGCGCGCTGAGTACCTTCAGCAGTAGATAATCAAAACAGCGCACAAAAGCACGAAAACTGTGCACCTAAAGTAAACGGCGCGTCTGCCGGGCTCCGGCGTGTCTTTCACCTCTCGTCTAAGAAAGTCCGTCGAGAGCGAGGCTTTGATCAAACAGTACATTGCTGGTCGTCGCGAAAGCTCTTTGGCCAGCGCATGGCCCTCAAAGAGCCCTCGCCGCGAACCTCCGCTGCTCGCGTTTATAACCATCAGGTTGTGTTCCACTCTACTCTCGAGTGTGGGTCCGCATTAATTGTTCGACCGCATAACAAGCCGCTCGGACTCGGGGAGCAGGCGTTCGCAATGCTCGCGAGCGCGTAGTGCTCGATCGATTTTCCGCTGGGGCGAGAAGGAAAAGGGTCAATTGCTCGTCGATGTGCGCGTGACTAATTAAACGGCCAACGGATATAGACGCTCGCTCATGAGGCGCTGAGATTTGACGAGGCCTGATCGAAACACGCGCGACTATTGATTGCGTGTTAGACGTATTGGCCGCTAACAATGGGAGTTTATCCTTTTGTTGGTATACTGCTGGGTAAAGGCTTTTGCGTATGCTGTATTCCGTCGTACCGATTTGAAATATTTCCATCCATGTTCTGCAGTTGTAACACTGCACTGAGAAAAAAATATAGTAACAGTTACTAGAAACTTACTAGATTTTCTAGTAACATATGGCACACACTAGAAGTGATAGTAATCAGTACCATAAAAATTCTTGTCATTGTT
>JAWWEN010019161.1:0-19757 GCA_035582955.1 Sycophila texana | reverse complement strand
CAACATGAGAATACTCAAATTTTTATTGAAAAAATCCTATATTCTGCATTACAATATGTCATAATTATGTGTCCTTTAATCTATGCCGGACTCCACTATAATCCCCTCCTCGGAATTCTGATAATGCTGTTTCCAAAAGCACCGCGAGTACTTCCAGGATTTCGCGCGAGTTTCCTAACGAGTAAATTTGCGAATCTCCCGCGCGCGCGCGTGCCATCTAAGAATATAACGACCTGATCTTAAATAAACCGCCCGCGGAGATTTTTTTTTTAAACGCCGAGGTAACTCGGTACTTTAGTAGGTATAAGCTGTCGGCGAAGAAAGACTGCGACGTAACGCGCTTACCTCCTTTTTTTTTTGCTTTTGAAACCTGAGTTACCGTGTCATCGAGTTCGGCTTTTTTTACGCGTCTTATCTGCCGAGGAATGTCATATTTTATCTATTTGAGAGAAAAAAAATGCAGAACGAAAAATTGTGAAACTCGAGGTGGTAAAGTGGAAGAAACAGAGTATACAAGTATTTTTATGTGTATACACATATATCATTATTAGTGTTAAAGGTATAATTAAGATTCATAGTTTTATCTTCATGGAGCTACTTAAATATGTTTACTTTTGCTATTAAATAAACAATTTGAAATTTGCATATACAGCCGAGTTTTTATTTTCAGATGTATTTTAAAATATTTTACAAATCTATGCCGTAAATTTACTTACTGCATTTTTTTTTTTATCTTGGGAGAATAGATGTTGATAATAAAGAAATGTATAACGGAAGTAATGAAACTAAAATTTACTATCAAAAATGGATTCTTGGAAAATTTAACGTTAAATTTAGCCTCAAAAATGCATGTAAAAAAATCGCAGTCGATTTTACGACTGAGACAAAAAAGATAAAAAAGAAATAGGTCAATTGAGTCGCTATAAAATGTATATGCACCAGAAGATTTTTAATTGCCGCCTTGATGGGCGCAGCATAAAACTCTGCAGTATTTACGTTATGCTACTTATGCTATTAAATGAATATGTCTAAAAAATGAATTATACAACGCATTTAGAGGCATCATTTTCCGCGCAATACCTGCAGATATTTAGTCAATTATATATATTTTTTTTCGCGCAATTGTAAATCTAAATCTAAGTAAAAAAGTGCAAACCGATTGTATTTTATATAACGCAAAAAAAGGATTAAAAGTACATTCAATTATTTTTTATCTGAACAATGTCGCTTACTCCTCGACATAAATATTAATTATTTTTGTAATGAACATCATTAAAATCTTTCGCTGTCATCTCTGATTCAATTTCTCAACTATTTTAAGAGCAAAATTTCAAGGAGGAAATATTTGTACTGAAATAATGTCAGTGGCAGAATTAATTAACATTTTATATATACGAATCGAATGAAACTTTAATTTACAACTAATCATTCCTTCATTAAATACTGCTTCCGGATATGACTAATCATAAAAATAAATAAGAGACTGGCTTATGGCTACCGCCATTGACTTATACAAATACAGTTATTGGTGAAATAGAATAAAGTTTTATTGAGAGCAGTTAGGCATCGTGCGTTAATTTAATATATGAATGTTATCTTAGTTTTTTTTTCTACAATGCTTTCGAACTCCCCTGCTGATAAAATAAAAATCTGAAGTGATTTCCGTTAACGACGCGCGTGTATCTCAAATAGTTCCGGAGGATTTTAGATAGAGTTTCTAAGAAATTATTAGTCACTTTATACAAAAATGTTGTTACGTTCAATTTATTCATCGTATTACATTATAATTTTCCGATTTCCGAATGCAAATTATTTACGCAAGCTCTTCTTCATTTACGCATATAAATATTAAGTTTAATGAATTTATAGTGAATTCATTGATATATTCTTCAATTATTTGTAAACTTAGAACAAAAATTATAACTGTTAAAAATGAACAGGTTCATAAATAATTAATAATAGTATTGCAAACAATAAAATTAAAAAAAAAAGGAATAATCAATAAAAAAAAACAATGGCAACAGCTCGGTCAGTACTAAAATAAAAATGTTCAAATACGCGTGAAATAGAAATGATGTATATATGAATATCGCGGCGAGAAGGAAACTCGTGCCGTCACGCGTTTATTGCGAATTTGATCGCCAGGCGACCAGCGCTCGATTTTCACGAATACTGAAAACGACGAAGTATGGCGCATAAGTAGTTCACGAAGCGGCGTATCGGATTACCATTGCGGTCCGCATTATATCCTCGTTATACTGCCCATTATAGTGAGGCATTGTACCCACGCTAATGCCCAGAGTAGGCAAACATGCGATTTAGATTTTTTGCGAAAATAAAAAATTAAAAGAGTAGCCTTTTATCAATTGAACAAGAATTTAAAAAAAAAAATACATCACCCATTAAATAAACAAAAGCTTTCCTAAAAAGTGCGCAAAATAACGCCCAGCCATAGCGTGGCATCGAACTTCGCAGGGCAGTCCCACACTCCACGTAGGCCGCATACTTACACTTGAGATCCTCGAAAAAAAAAAAATAAATAAGACGAACGGGACCCACTCGATTACGGCACGCACATGCGGGCGCCGGGCGAGCCGCGGAAAACCGGCCGCGCGCCCATTAGCGCCTGCTGCTCCGCTTCGCCGCGGAAATTATTAATAGAAACGGCCCAATTTTTTCGAAGGCGAGCGCATGGCTCTCTCGCACACATAAAAATGTACTTATATACATATTAGACATATATACACGTGTGTACGTATATAGGTATACTTATGTAGGGGCGGGCCTGGCGGCTCCAGCGTGCGGCCACCGCCAAGAGGAACCGGTTTTTGTCACGCATCCAACGGCCGGATGCCGCGGACGCTTTGGCGTTTTGCGTGCGACTCCCGGAGAATCGCGAAAATTTCGAACAGAAAATCATTCTTCGATGCTGCGAATTGCACTTGTCGGGGATACATACGAGCCTCGCTCAGCCTCAAAGAGCTTTCCGCTCGATCAGTTCAGTCGTGAAAAAAGCTTTTCCTGGAAGAGATCAGGAAAGATTTTCTAAACGGATGTTCGTTTTTTTTTGTAACATGAATGGGGATGAAAATTGCCACCATGAGGGATCCGGTAGTATAGACCCCTACGGCGGCTAAGAATCGCGAAATAATATTTTCAATCTCGGCCGCCACCGTATAAGCCCCCTCCGACTGCCGAGAACTCCGAAATTAAATTTTCCATCTCGGTCGCCGCCGTAGACATCTACGACGGCCGGCGATCGAAAACATGTGATCAAAATTTTATTCGTCTATTGTATGACCTACAGAACAAGAAAAAATTCTGATTAGGCGCGCCAGAAAATTATTTTTTATTTATTTTTTTTTTTTTTGCTTTGTATGCTTCGTGACTGAACAAGATGCAGCTGGTATTCTTGAAGAATGTTATTTTTTGTAACGTAAAGGGGGATGAAAATTGTTGCTTTGATTAATCCGGTGGGATGAATGAGCAATTTTTTTTTATTTATTTATTTTTTTTTTCTTTAAATTGAAATATTTAATATTGGTGTAAGCCAGCTGACAAACAATTTGCAGTAAATTTTTCTTTTTATTTTATTTATTTATTTATTTTTTTTTTTATGTAAGTACGACTAAAACGATGTGCTCTTTTTTTTAGAATGCATAATATAATGTACAACAGTGACTTCACAGTGATATTTTATACTTTTTCAACGGGCTGACTTCCTCAGTGGAAATTAGTCAGTTACGCGTATATTTCGCGATGCGGAAATACTTGTTTCATAAGAAACTTAATACGGTGCCTAACCTTGTTATGTAATTTAATATCGTAAATAAATTTGTTCTAAACGATCCAGCAGCGTTCGTAAGCGGGAGGCAAAAAATTAAAGGTATTTCGCCGCATGAGCCTGGCGCGGAAGTAGTTATACGTTTGTTTGTACGCACAATAATCGCGCGTAAATACGACGGTTAAGCCCGTTAATGATGAAATTTGCTAGAACATATTTCAGCTGGCCGTCTTAATTAAGCTTTAGAAATGAGAGAAAAAAATTTATTGAAATCTTGATGATACTGCCTCGTGAGGCTTGTATATGCTTGTGAAGCAAGTTAGATTGTTCCAGGTGAAGCCGCGAGGCTAATTTTAAAGTTTGATTAAAAACTGGCGTTACGAAACTTTTATTTAATGTTCCCGAGGTACTCTCATCATTATCCGAGATAAGAGTTGGCGAAAATTTAATAACGATTTTTATTAAACAAAGATAATTTAACGTTCAATTCGACACGTAGGCACGGCGTGATAAGAAACTAATAAAATAAGCAGGGGAACTTTCGATTCAATTGTTATTAATAATCCTTATAAATTAGGCATTAATAGTAATCATTATTAAATAAATCCAACGTTCTTTCTTCAATTTTAAACTTTATACACTTCAATCAAAGTGAGATACATGGTCTAACAATAAGTCAAAGAATCGAAGAACTCAATGACTGAGAAGAGCGATTGCCTTAAAAAAGAAACGAGTAGTCACGATACAAAAATTCGCTCTAAATTAGTGATGACGGTTAACTACTCGTGTACGATGACTCGTGCAATTACTCTTTCACTACTTATTTATCGCAGATCGATTGTCTCTTTAAGGAACTGTAAAGTACCTTTCAATTAAATCTTTGACAATCTTTCCTTTTTAATCTTTGACAAATTTCAAATAGAAAATTTAAATTAATTTATTTTTCACATATGAATTTAGTTTTAACAAGACGACGAAGACATTTTAATTTTCTCGTCTATTCTTATCATTTTTTTAATATCCTTAATTCTCCTTAAAAAAAAATTGTATCTCATTTCCTTAACGTTTTAATCAAACGCATAATTTCAAAGAATAAAAAACTTCCTATACGAGGGAAAGAAAAAGTAAAGTACTTAAAAAGGTAACGAATTTTTATAAATTTGTTTAAGCTTTAATGTGAAACACAAAATGTATAAAGCAGTTTAAAAACAAATATTTTTCATACAAACCTATACAAAGGAAATTTTTAATTAACTTTCAGGATGCTGCAAGTACCAATCTACCAATTGGAATATTTAATTTTAATGTTCAACTGAAATTAAAATTTAATTTTTTTTAAAACAATATCCACTGTTTCACCCATCCCACTCAATTAGCCAAATTATTTTTTATCAACCGAACACTTCGTCATGACCTCTGCCTTCCAAATTAAAATTCCAAGACGCACCGATCCTCACGCATAAAGAAAAAATTGCCATTAGGAGGAAGAATAATGTAACGCATGATTGCGATGATCGGACATGCCGAGCGTTGCTCCCGCGGCATCTCCGGCCTTGTCCGCGCCTCGCTCGCGGGAATTTCCGGACCACCGCATATGAGGCGCTCCTTGGGGGATTCTCGCACCGGCGGCTGGGCTCAGCCGCGATCCTCTCGGTTTGCGAGAATCCGACGCTTCGCGGTAGATACTCTTCTTTTTTTTTTTTTCGATGCTGCTCAAAGGATGACTCGTTCGAGAGCAGAGGAGGGGTCTGGAAGGGACCAGACTCGACCCGACCGTCACGTTTATTTTAAAACTTCGCTGCAGCGTCGATTTCGCGGATGTTTCCGAGCTGATTCGGCAGCTTTTTCGAATTACGTCAGATGGGGGAAAGCAAGTTTGAAATTATCGATCGAAGTCGATTGATTATAATGATTGGACGAAGGTGCGAGGGAGTGCAGTTTAAAGTATAGATTTTTCTTTTGTACAAGAAATTTTTTTTTTTCCAAGTTTTAAGTCCAAGGTCTTTGGTCTTTGATCGATGTAAGAGGCTGAAGGTTTTTTTTTTTTTTTTTTGATAAGCGCCTTTTTCACGGTAAAAATATCGGCACTGAAATAGAAGCTTTCTTAAGAGCCTTTCGATGTGAGAGATAAGAAACTCGTATTATACCCACTATAAAGAGTAAAATTGTGTAATAACCAGTTCTCTAGCGGTTAGGATGCAGAAAACATTTTTTGTGGTATACAGAATCGGTTGGTATACAAATGATAAGTATTATTAGATTTCGAAAAATCAATTATTGCCAGTAATTGTAGTATAGTGCGTAATAAGTAATAAAAACTACTACTTAAATTTCACTATTGTGTCTAAGGAATTAATTTGAAGTAATCAATCGTAACTAAAAAAATAATTAATTATTGCTTTTTTAGTCATTTATTATGCGTTTATTATTCTAAATGCAGTTGCAAAATATGTAAATAAAATACTAGCATCGCCTAAAATATAAGCTTCGAAAACAAAATAATTATCTTCACATTTTTATTACACTGCAAAAAAAAATTAGTAATTTTAATAAAATATTTCTCTAAGATTTGCCAAATACGTATTTCTTTGAAATTCAATTAATTTTGTAATTTCAACTGAAGATTACTTATTTATTTATTTGAATAATTTAAAGATTACTTATCAAAATCAAATCTTTGAAACAGATATTTCCTTAAAATCACTAAATTTCTTTTCAGTGTTATAGTAATCACTGTTATATAAGTCAGTACGTAAGTCTATTTTTAAAAAGGCCAAAAAAAGCTTCCAATTCATCTAAAATCCATTAACGTAATTATAATCTTACTCCACGACGTATAGGTATACAAAACTGTATAAAAATATAATGGACACAACCGTGCCAGGGTACATCAATTTTCCATCGCTTTGCTTCCAAAACTCTGAATACCCCTTTGGGGAGCTCCGAAACAACCACAAATCATTCCGCAGGCGCCAGCGAGTCCCCCCGGTCGTCCGTAAAATGAGCGCATCTCCGAAAATAATGAAAAATGCAAGCGCCCTGTAGGCGTCGCCTCCAATTCATAAAGTCATGCGACGACGCAGGGAATGCGGGCACTATGAAGAAGCCTGGCCGAATTAATTTCGATTCAATTATTCGGGCCACCATGAGAAAGTCTTTCTCTTTAAATGACATCGTCGCTCTGTCCAGTCGAATAAGTCAAAAAAAAATTCCAAGGAATTTTTTAATATTTAACTTTTTTGTTCACCACCCAATTTATTTATATATAGATAATATGAGTACACTGGGAGAATATTTTGTAAAAACTACGGTGAAGCTTCTTGTAGAAGTTACGTCAAAGAACGTAATTGAATAGTTTGCAACGAAGTTTTGTCATTTTTACAAGAAAAGCTCTGTCATTTTTGTAAGAAGCTTCACAATAGTTTTTACGGTAAAGTCCGCGTAATTTTTACAGAGCTTTACTGGAAAAAAATTACAAAGCTTCGCCAAAGGTCCAATATTCAGCCATTTTCCTAAAAATTCTGTAAAAGCTCCTTGCATACATTACAGAGCTTTTATAAAAATTACAAAGCTTCGCCAAAGGTCCAATATTCAGCCATTTTTCTAAAAATTCTGTAAAAGCTCCTTGCATACATTACAGAGCTTTTTAAAAAATTACAAAGCTTCGCCAACAGTTAAAGTTTCAGGATAAATTTACAATGATTTTCCGGTAAAAATATTTAGTGCTTGCAATTACACTTTTTTAAAGTAATTTTTATAATAAAGGTCACTGCAAATTTTAGCCTGCGAATTGTTTAAACGATGACTAAAATTTGAGTATCTCGGTTTTCTTCAATAAATAATATACAACTCGCCAGTCGTGAAGGTATAAAAAGAATACAGGATTATAAGTAGAGCTTAAAAATCTGTTCAAAATTAATTATAATAATCGATTTTTTTTTTATCCGCGACTACTATATGCGGGTTCTCTATAGGCAGCGTTGCACCCCCGCTCGTGGCATTGGCCAAACGTGTGAAAAGTGAACGATTCGATTTATTGCGTTAGGGCGAGCAAGGTCGACGATAAGTGAAGGACGAACCTTTCCAAGGGACAGCTCTTCAGCGCTGAGATAGCGGTGTTTATAATTTTTTGTATTCACTTATTTATTTCTCTTACCTGTACATCGGAATTAACGAAGTATCTATACGATTTTTTGTAATTTTATGTCACTAACTAAAATAGTAAAATAATAAAATACTAAAAGTATAGCTCTATATACAACTAAACTGGTGGGACACGTTTAACTTGAAATGTATATTAGTGTAGATAATAAATTTCATTAATTCAGATTTACAGGGCTCATTCTTTATTATTAGAATTATTTCGTTCGTTTATGCACGAGAAAAAAAAAATGAAAGAACCACTTACAAGTTTAATTTTAGTTTAATGCCGATGTAAATTTTATTACGCGCTAATCAAATTATACAAAAGTTATTTGAAATGTTGACCTACTTATGGAAGTTTATGATATGCTCCTGGGAGAAATCACTAACCATTTATTGAGTCATTCACTGCCTTCGCCTTAGTAATGGCTAATAAAATTGCGATACAAATTCGCCTTGTGGAAGCCTCGATTGAACTATTTTATTATCATTGTCCACTATTTATGTAACGTTAAAAGCGATGGAAACCTCCAAATAATCCCGTAAAGCATATAACAGAGGAACATTAACTATGCCAAATTAAAATAAATGTCAGATTAAAATTAAAACGAATTTTTTTTTTCAAATCACGTTCAATTTTAAATGTTGACTAAGCAAATTTCATTAAAATATGACCACTTGTCTATCAGCAAAACAAGTGAATTAGTTACATGCAAATAATCAATTATAATTTATAAAAAATATACATATTTCACTCTTGAAGATAAATCACACTTTCATTAAACATTCTAAGCGATTACCCACAATCGAATACAATTGAATGTTTTGAAGTACGTGATGTATCGACGAGGACAGAAATATTCTTACAAATTCATTAAACTACAAGTAATCGCGAATTATGCAATAAAACAAAATAAATAAATTCAATAATTACACTGAAATATAAGAACAAAAATTCAAGAGATTGCACCGTAAGCGCGTAAAATCTCGTAAAAGTATAAATAGCAATTTTCGCGTGTCAACGCGTATTACCATCGATTCCAGATAATATTTCTGTCGGCTCATCAATGGGCCTGAACTGAACTTTGACGTGATTCACGCGCCGGCAGTAATCCTTCATCATTTTCATAACTCGTTTACCTTCTCTTATAAATCGCGAGCCGAGTGAGTCATGAATTCATGATGTCCGTGCCCTTGGATTATTGCCCCTCGTCTCCGTAATGCATAAGTGACGTACTCGATCAACAAATAGCGCTGATGTGACGAATTTCGGTTGTTCAGGTGCTCAGCATAAATTTTTAATCGATTGTTTGAGATGTTCGAGGCAAGAGGAGGAAATTGAGGAATATTCTAGTACTGATAAAAATTGAACGAAAAATTTCATATGTATATCTGCTGCGTAAATTATTATAATTATTGCGTTATTGTAAAATAAAGCTTTTTATTTATATATGCAATATATGTAAGTACATTTGTTTCTAGAAATTACATAATATTTCTTCCTTCAAATGTTTTGAAAATACAAAGTTAATTATATTATTCTGTATTGTATAGGTAAATGATTATTAAAGTCGATTGATGATTTTTTTTTTAATTTTACACGAATATTACATCAATGAATTATCAAACGATTAAACAAAATTTGTAACGTGTACCAGAATTCGGTGTTACACAAATTTCAAATATTTAAATACAAACGTGAAAAATGCTCAAAACCGAGAAAAATAATCATTTCTTCAACAAGCAAGTGTAAATCCTATAAACGAATATATTTTTTAAACGATTATTATGCTTCATTTTCTGAATCACCAACTCCATAATAAATACTAAGCTAGCAATCATGAACATTCTGCAAATAAGAAACATAAAAGGTACAAATGACTTTATTTCTTGAAAATTTGTCTTTGCCTCTGGTGATATATATTTTTTCTTGCGTACATCCAAATACTGTTTAAAAAATATTGCGCCGCAAGGCCACTTTCATTCAATAATAGCAATATTTTATTGATTTTTCTTCTGTAAGGTGAGCCTGCAATAAATCTCATATATTCATCGGCAATGAATGGTGACACCGACTCATCATCAGGTCAACATCCTTACCTCTGATCATCGTCTGCAAAGCAACCCTTGCAATTGCTTCGTCACTGAGCAAGATGCAACTGATATTCTTGAACTTTATCAAATCATCTAAGCACTTAGTACTCGACTCCCAAGGATGAACGCTGAGATTTAGATATCTACCATCGATCTCTATCCATAGGTTATTATCCTCTGCAGGTATCAAACATGGATCTGCAAAGGGAACCAATTTCCACTTAACCAAATCGTTCAAAGAATTGAATTTAACTTTGGTTTCGACCTCCATGGCATTATTTATCAGATCGTTAAACAACGAAAAGGAATATAAAGCTGATACAAGGATCACTGCAAGAAAAACAAGTCTGGAGTCATCGCGTTTTGGTTTTTTATAGGATGTGAATTGAGACATCACCACCATGACGTTTTGAATCTCCCACGGTCCTGATTCATAGCGAAACACTTTAGTGGTGAAGTAGATGATGAAGATTACTATTACTCCAGTGAATGGGGAGATGATTTTTACGTTCGTCAAGGTAACGTGGATTACCGGCACAATTGGACACATGCTGACAAAGTAAATGGGTCTAGCATACTCGAAAGGTCTATCCAAATATCGAGCGTTAGCATTCAGATTGACCACTTGATGGTTAGCTAACACATCAATTGTGCCTAGTTCGAGCTCTTGGTCGAATCCTGAGAATTTTTGAAAAAAGTTTATAATTAAATATATCGATTAATGCTAAGAAACGGTAACATCGAATTATTCTATATAATTTATTAAAAATATCTTTTCACGTTAATTATCACGCTTTTAAAATAATTGTAAAACCTGCATATCAGCAGCTCCAAAATAAATACGAAACCTGCTATCGCGTACATTCTGAAAATAATAAATAAAAAAGGTTTAAACGACTTTATTTCTTTAAATCTTTCCTCCTCTTGCGATTTCTTGCTTCTTGTATACTCCAAAATGTCATAACTAATAGCGTTCCAATCAAGGCCACTTTCCGTGAATAATTGTAATATTCTATTAATTTGCCTCATAAAAGGTAAGCCCGCTATTACCCTCAAATTCATCGGTATTGTAAATAGACACTCGTCCATTCTCGCCATGCGAGCATCCTTACCCCAAATAATTCTCTCAGAAGCAAGTATTGTATCCATTAGAAAATTGCTCATTATACAACTGACATTCTTATATTTCACCAGATCATTTAGACACTGAGCTCTGGACTCCCAAGGCTGAAAATTGAGAATCCGATACCTTCCATCAACATCTAAACTAAGCTTATTACCTTCGGGTAAAAAACATGATTGGCTCATGGGAACCACGTTCCACTTCAGCAAATCCTTTAACGACACGAATTTAACTGTTTTAGTCTCCATGGCGTTTTTTAACAATTCGTTGTACAACAACGTTGAATATATTGACGATGCAATGATCAAAGCAAAAAATACCATCCTCTCGTTAACGGCTTTTGGTTTTCTGTAAAGTGTGAATCCTAACAGCATCGTCATGATGTTGTAAATCTTCCATGGTCCTGGATCAAAACGAAATAATTTGGCGGTCAAGTAGATGACGAAGATTACTACTATTGCAATCATTGGGGAAATCGTAACGGCGTCAGTCCCATCAGCTTGGATTACCGGCACAATCATACAGTGCGTACCAAAAGCAATGGATCGACTGTACTCGAAAGGTCTGTCAGAATAATATGGGCTGGCCCGCATATTGATCATTAATTGGTTGGCGAACAAATCAATTCTGCCTTCGAGCATCTCCTTCTGGAAACCTGAGATATGCAGACTACTTTGATCGTCACAGAATTCAGAACTACCAAGCCATGGCGCGTAATGCTGTTCAAAATTTATAGAGTCGGACAGAAGATCGATGAAAACACTTGTGATCCCGGATCTTTTCAAAACGTGACCCGTTAAATTTCTTGTTACGATGGAAAAAGGTCCAGCGTTCATTATCCCAATCTTTATAGGATATCCATGAAGATTTTTTATTTTGTTAGGAAACCAATTGATATTCAACGAGCAATCAGCGATCAGATGCTGACCAGTGAAAGGATTATAATGATGAACAAACGTTTCATTAAAAATTGTATGGTCAGGAATTTGAATTACCGTAATGTCTAAAAAATATTTTTTCCAAGCTTCGATCAAAATATCTGTTGCATTAAGTTTTGGTTGTGCAACAATTATCATTCGATAAAATTGCGATGTCCACCGAAGATCTTTTATTTTACTCAAGGTATCGAGGATGTACCCCTTTTCAGATGATAATATCATAAATAACGTATTTGATCGAGCTCTCTGCTCTTTAGTTGCATACAATTTATCCATTATGTGCACTGACTCAGCCTTTACAGATGGATATTGTTGATAAACTATTTTTGCAACTTCGTGATGTAATGAAAGATCTTTAGTTGATTTATCATATAATAGTATTGTTTGATAAATTTTAGAATCACTATGGGTCCAACTTTTGAGACTGTGCAGGCACTGCTGAAAATCAGAGTTTAGGCTTACGATCGTTTGTTGTAGAATTAAGAACAACGATTTAACGTTCATTTTTATAATTAATTTTTTAAATTGAGCATCAACGAAAATGAGTGTATATCAGAAAGGCAGTCCCTTGGTGACTAACTTCAACCTTTAAACAACTCAGTCGCTAAATTCATTATCTTTCATTATTTTAAAAAAATCAATTTTTTTTCTGCCCAATATTATATATGAATTTTACAATTACACATTTAATCATCATTCAAGCCTTCCCGAACTTTAATTAACAAAGTATATATGTTCATAGGTCAATACTTTTAAAAAATCAATGTTTTTTATTACTACAGAACAATTCTCATTTGTTAATGCATACGCGTAATCCGCTATTTAACTGCTTGCTCTTAAAAACATTTTTTAAAGATTAGAGTAATAGCGAATCAATGTTAGAACCAACTCTAAAAATAATAAAATTATTGCAATTGAATATCCAATTGTTAAAATAGCTATCAAAAATTGTATTTTTATATGTATTTCAGTGGCGGCTTTGATTGAATCTTCCACTTCCACTGCGTCAGGTCCATATCTTAGAGTTAGTTTATAAAAGCCCTCATTGATAGACTTTTTTATAATTCCTGATTCGTGGAGTTCCCGAATTTTTTTATTGAATTTTT
Source organism: Sycophila texana (assembly GCA_035582955.1). NCBI lineage: Eukaryota > Metazoa > Arthropoda > Insecta > Hymenoptera > Eurytomidae > Sycophila > Sycophila texana. Next base: position 6,569 of record JAWWEN010019161.1, on the reverse strand, counting down.
CCAGAAACGGCGAACCTTTAATAAATACATACTTGTACGTAACAGTCCAAAGACAGTCCTTCATGATTTTTAAAACGTCCCCCCTTTTTTTAGTAAAATATATTTTCATGGCTCTCGATATGAAAGAGCCCTCTAAGCAAGTAACGTTTTTGTTTTCAATCACTTGTAAGAAGCACTTTCGCCTGTTTCCCCAATCTTTTATCTTCAATTTTCTTGTGACCATATTCCTATCCTGAACTTCGATTTCGTTGTGTGGAAGGATGTCTAAGTTAGCCAACGGCACCAGTAGGTGTACAGGGCCGGTTCTGTGACACTCTTATACACGGGGCGGTCGGGTTGCCTGCATACAGGCGCGCTCGGGCAGTTGCGCGGCGCGCGTTAACCCAACATTTTTATTTATTATAATTATAAATAATTATAAACAATTATAAACAATGCATTTTTAATAGTATATGGGTATTGATAAAGGTGCCATCTCCAATGTACGCGACCTGTTTTGAGCGTGCAGTTGCACGGCATATTTTACCCAACATTTATTATTAATTATAAATAAACAGTATAGGTGGGGGCTCTCAAGTCGAGACCCCAAAGAGAGAGAGAGAGGGAGGGGGAAGGGGAGGCACATGCTACGTCATTGACGGGGGGAAGGCGCCAGATGTGATCGTGCAAGTCGCGACAAGTTTGCGAGAGCCTTGAAGAGTGTACTGCGAATATTTCTATATATAGAAAATACGAAGCATCTGATTGGCTGCTTGAATTCTCGACAAGAATACGAAGCATCTGATTGGCTGTTTAATTTTCTACAGAATTTAAATACTCATACATAATATTAAATGATAGCCCTTGACTCTCAGTAGCAATTGCACTTTCGTCGCGAGTGCATCGTGTTGCGCTTGATATAAATTTATCTTGGGAATATTTAAAAAAAATTTATTCCAGCATTTACAATATTTGAAAAGCGCGCCAAGTCCGCCATCTTGGATTTTGACACACGAGCGCCATCTGGATTTACTGCGGGAATATTTAAAAATAATTTATTCCAGCATTTACAATATTTGAAAAGCGCGTCAAGTCCGCCATATTGGATTTTGACACATGAGCGCCATCTGGATTTACCGCGGGAATATTTAAAAAATTTATTCCAGCATTTTAAAAGCGCGCCAAGTCCGCCATCTTGGATTTTGAATATTTAATCAGTGCGCGTCGCAGTTAGTAGCTCCTTGGCCTCCATAGCGTGCACATGGCTGATATAATTTTGGTCGACACTTTGAGTGCGTTTGATTTAACTAAAGAACAGTTGAAACACGTTTCAAAGAGCAGTCTCTTAAAATACTTAGGCTCGTACATGTATTTTTTGTACGATCGTCTACCCGCTCACCTACAGGACGATCCTGACGTCAAGGACTGTCTACCTTGCCTCCGTCACTTTAACCAACCGGAAGATCGCGATCATATCGACGGTCCAGCTCCTGCTATCAAAAAATCAAAATTCGAATTTAAACTCGGCGCGAAAATGAGGTAAGTCCGTTACATTTCAAAATAATAATATTAAAATAAAATAAAATAAAAAAAAAAAATAATAAATTTTACAGAATTCTTGGTCGTCGTTATCCTCTCAACAAGAGTCAGTCAACGTACTTGGACGTTGGCGTAAAGGTTGTTCCCGAACCCATCATCCAAGTCGCCTTAATTAATAAGCGATACGAAGAAGTATATTTAAACGAGATATTTTTCAACGCACTCTACAACAAGAGCCAGCAATTCCTCGATTACTTTGACTCGGAGGAGAACATCACGCCGTCACTGTTGCCACCCGTGATTACCGGCATAACCTTAAAATTTTGTTTCATTGGCACGAACAAGGCCTTAAGTTTTTGTGACGAAAGTGCGCAAGTTAAGATTTTACGCAAAACATTTGTAAATTTGATGAAGCTTTACCACTCCGTGAATAATATGCGTCGCGCATTAGTCACAAATGAAACAAGTGACGAAACAATTTAATAGTTTTTTATCGATTAAAAGAAATCCGTCTGCGTTAGCATACGAATTAATTGAAAACGATTCGCAATTTGATAGAGCTTCGGTTCTCGGCACGGAAATGCTAGCCCTTCTCTTCGATGATTTGCTAAGTCTAGTTAAAATAAATGAAGCGAGTCAGATTTAAAGATAAAGAAGATGTATTTTTCATTCCTCTCTAAATGACAGTCGGCGAGCAGAGTGGGAGCAAGTTGCGCGCGACTCGGATCGCTTTCGGCGGCGTATAGATCAATTAAGCACCATTATAACTCCTGTTTTACTTAAAAGGTTAGTAAAAATGAATAATGTATTGTACTCTTAATAAATAAAAAAATGCTTGTATGATTTATATCAAACTCTTTATTTTATTTCGTAAACCTTTCATTGTTGATTTCATATATTTCATCGATTAAAATTCATATTTACGCTCGTTCTCATCAGCAAACTGTTCAATAGTTCTTATTGTTCTCGAAGCATAAATTAACATTACTTTGCGATGTGGTTTTGATAGACCAAAGGTGTCTGTCAGAGGCCGGAAGTACGGGATACTCGGGAAGTTGCCAAGTCCGGTAGTTCATAGTGAGATATCTGCCACTATCGAGAATTCGCAGAAAATTTATTTTTTCGCGATCCGATACTTCTACGTGAGGCATATAAAGTTGAATGCTTTCGATTGATACATCTTCAGTTGCTGCTAAATTTGCTGCACGTTTAAAATTTTTGGCTATCGTAAAAATCAATTCGTGTTTGGCATTGTAAACCACATTTTTATAATCTTCGGCAAAACCAAAAATATAGTCAAGAGGGACAATGTATGCTAATTGTCATTTTATAGCAGTAATAAATCTTAAGAGTGCAGCTTCTTTTGAGGTAGAAGTGGATAAGAACGAAGTAGAAGATCCATTATTCCAAGAGGGATAAGTTTTCATTATGGTGGTTATTCCAGGATTTTTGCATCTGTCAATTTCCTTTCCGTTAATTTCATAACGAATATCGTCAAATAAAAACATAACAGCATTATTGTACACCCAAATATCTTTATTATAAGTCGCTTCAGTTTTTGTAATTTTAAATTTCACCTGCACATAAGCTTCGCTTGGCAATACCAATAAATCTTGCTGCTGAATGACAATTCTGGTTTCTTCACCCGGTTTAAACTTAGTTCCTGCATACGGGAGTACGAATGATGTTGCACTTTTATAATTCGATCATCGCTAACAGCATTAGCTGTTACGTTCAACACGTCCATTATGTTTTCTTTACTCTAAATCCCAGCGACTCAAGAAATTTTACGTTTTTGCGGTCAAGTGACGACTTTGTTTCTTGACAACTGACGGATGACTCTTCTTCTCGACCAGGGTGTGTTGTCTTGGTTGATTATATACAATCATTGGCGGAACGAAAGGACGACGTCTTGCTTCGAAGGAATCCCAAGCACAGCTGACCGCAATTCTCCGTTGACCGCTCTTGATACACGTTGTAATTATAGGTTATGTTTGCCTTAAGTCCAAAATACTTTAACAGCTCTCTCGGAGGGCGCAAATTTCCAAAACTGTCGAAATAATCAACTCTTGTCAGTATTTTTACGTATGCGACCCAATGCGTTCCTTTATTTTTATAATCATCAAGATTTACGATAGCTGTTTCGTAAAGATGAGGATGGGGTGGAAGATTATTTCTACTATAAACACCTCGAAAAAATGGTATGCCAAGACGACGAGCAGCCTTTTCCAGTTCAAAATTACTTGTTGGACCGTTTCTTAGCATTTTGCTTTGCGCTTTTTGTTTTATGACCACATCCTCCAATAGGTTTAGGTGTTTTGATTACTCGAACGTTTTTGACTGTACTTTTCTTTTTAGGTGGCTGTGACTTTTTTCGCAAACCCGATCCAACTTTCTTCTTTGCTCTCTGTTTTTTCTTCAACTCTTTCAATAATTTTTCTAGCGCGTGCATCATAACTACACAAAAACAACTTAAATTTTTCTCAAGTGTCGAGCACTGGTCTTCGTAGTTGACCTCGTTTACGCAGTCATTTAAAATTTCGATGGCGGGTGTGATGTTCGTCGCTTGAGGTTGCTCTTGGGCTGCTTCGATAAACTGCGAAGGATCAATTATGTCCCACAAGTTTACTACGTCACCTACTGGGTGATTTTCACTTTGCTGATTTGCAGGGTCACTCATTGCATCGCGATTTGCTCTGCTCAACTGCTAGAGCGCTACTGACGCTAATGAGGTACAGCAGTTCTATAAATAGCCTGCTTTACCCTATCCACCCTTAGTTGAATTGCATCATGCGCTTCGTCAGGCAGCCCTGTGCCATAACCATTACAAACTTGGACAACAAGGTGTATGGCGACAATTTCAAAAAGCGGCATGGCCCACTTTTACCGTCGACGATTCGAGCGCTGATATGCGGCCCCTCAAATTATGGAAAGATAAATTTAATAATTAATTTATTGACAAGTCCAAATGCTTTAAGTTTTGGAAATGTGTACATTTATTCGAAATCGTTGCATCAGCCCAAATATCGGTACTTGAAACAAGTATTTTCAAGAATTCCTGAAATTGGATACTTTACCTTTATCGATAAAACAGCAGTCGTTTCAACCGACAGAGTAAAACCAAACAGTATATTTATTTTCGACGACGTCTGCTGCGACAATCAAAGTGCGATACTGAATTATTATTGTATGGGTCGATACGCGCTAGTGGACTGTTTTTAGCTGTGTCAAACTTATTCAAAAATACCCAAACAGTTGATTCGCGATAAAGCAAATTTAATAATTTTATTCAAACAAGATCATACCAATTTAAAACATGCTTACAACGAACACGTCACAACGGATATGAGTTTTAAAAAGTTTTTAAAAATTTGCTTTCGCTGTTGGAACCACAGCAAGTGTGGGTTTCTCGTCATAGACAAGGACAGATCATTGAGCGAAGGTGGGCGGTATCGACGAGGATTTAATGAATTTATAGAACTCTAACCCTTAGTATCCGTCGAGCCGTCGAGTAGGTAACATGTCGTCGAAACGCGATAAGCTGAACATTTCTGTACCGAGCGATGCCATCAGAGAAAAATATAAAAAATTGAAGAGGTTAAATCAAGAGAGAGCCGAACAGCACGAGCATTACTTGAAGCCGTTGATCGAGCCCTTGGAAAAAATTGCGAATAAAAAATTTGATTGTGACTTTGATCACGAAAAATTGACAAACGTTAGTCAAGAAGAATTTAAAATACCAGTAATTTCGACTCCGTTCAAGAAAAAACGTAAGCATGTGCACCATCAGGATGAAACAAACTTGGATTATTCTGTAATTTCTCCAATGGAACAAAACGTTGAATCGGCTTCACCTACACCCGAACTTGTTGACAACGTAGAAGAAGAGGAAGTCTTTACAATCCACCCAGAAGAAGAAGAAATTTTTGAAACACCAGACGAACCAAACCAACTTTAAACTACAGTCCACTCTTTCATATCGGATCCAATGGCCGACGAACTGTATGAACAGTATACTCAGGCTTTCGGACCTCTGTCAAAAAAGTATGCGAAAAAAATTTTAAAAGACAGAGGGAAAAATTGATCACGTTTACGGCCCGCGTTTCGAAGGCAATAAGTTAATGGTTGGTAATTCTGAAATGGAGTTGGATGAAAATGATACAATTATTTAAAAAAAAAAAACGACAATATTCAAACAAGATATAAAGCCACACCTGGGATATTTGAACTTTTGGTATCAACCAATCCAAACGATTCGATTTACAATAAAGATGATTTATTAAAATATGCAGACATTATAAGCAAAACTATTGCTGCTCGACGAGATTATGGCAACAAAGCTCAATTGAAGGGGACTAGAAGCAATAAATGGAAGCACATACTAAAGCTAATGTTTCAAGAGACTAGTAAAATTGTAATGGAAAATCATCCTCACTCGAGTAAAACTGTTCGCACGCAATCGGCTAGGTCAGTACCGACGACTAATATATCCGTCACCCGTTCACAGTCGGCTCGGACACCGACAAGTTTATCCGCCGCGAGCGCAGTTAAACAATTGAGAAAAACACTCACACATAGTTTGATTGCCAAGTCACCTGCTTCGGGAAAAGGAATAAATATGCTACTTTCTAAAAATCCAATCGACTACGTGTTTTGGGATGATCCAAACGAGTTGGTAAACAGATTGAGATTGTTGATTGCATCGACGGAAGCAGGCCACACGGGTCTCAACAACGAAATAATATCAATAATTGAGGAATTGCGACAGGCTAATATTATTCAATAAACAGCTGGCCACACGTACAATACACAACTTTTATATTTAAATCTAGCCTATAAACAGCTTATAAACAGCTTATAAACAGCTATCTGTTTTTTAAACAGCCTATAAACAGCTTAGAAACAGCTAATAAACAGCTATCTGTTTTTTAAACAGCCTATAAATAGCTTATAAACAAAATTTTAATTTTATTAGAAATTTTAAGATATATCAATTAATTACTGATAAAAATACTTTCAAAATTGAACAAATTTTAGACTTTTTAATATTA
>JAWWEN010019140.1:0-19778 GCA_035582955.1 Sycophila texana | reverse complement strand
GACTTGTGTGAGTTATCACCCTCGCTTCACTCGGGCGCTAATCTCACACTTGTCCGAAAATCACTTCTGACGCACTAGTATCGAAAACTACTATTAAACGCCTCTGCGACTAGTCATCAAAGCGTCAGTCATTAAAGCCAGACAGCGACACGATTGGTTGTGTATAATAAAGCCGACGCTGCTGGGAGGCAAACAAAAGGCGCGAGAGAAATGCACGCAGCGCGCTCTCCTGCCCCGCGCAAGGATACTCCACTGCGTTCGTGGATATTCGAAAGATACACCGGTACGGCATTGTCGGGATGCCTTAAATCTTGCGAATCGCCGGATAATTGAATTCCGCAGCGTTAAAAACGGAATCCCGTCGCTCTCGCCGGCTGCAGCGCGCTACAGGGAGCGACTCTGCGAGGAAGGCACGTCGGACTACGCTATAACCGGCGCGCGCGGACCGGGGCTCGATACGCGACGGGAAACTCGGGCCCCGTGAAACTTTAATGGTCTCAGTAATTACGGCATCGCCGCTTTTTCCATAAAGCATAATACGCGCGAGCGTGGCGTTTGCATTGTTCGCGGCCCTGAGGGAGGAGGGCTGGGGGTGGGTTAGACGCGGCGGCTTCGGGTGCTGAAATTGAAAACGACTTGAGGTGCTATAAATTACGGATAATTACTTCTCAACATGCCGCCGACGTACGCGCGCTAGTGAAATTGACTTCGTACCCCGGTCGTATATAACTTCTGCGTTTTCGGTGTTGCTCCGGCATTGAGAGTCGCGCAAAGACTCGGGAGACCGTAAACGAATCTGGTGTTCGTGACTGTATATAATATTTACTTGGCGCACATAGCCAAGAGTTTATTAAGCGTTTATTGTTGTTGTTTCTGAATGTTGTTATTATAACCATCGAGGCATTTAATTAATATTATATTAAAATCATTATTTTGCAACGTTAATTCGCGTTTATGTTTACTTACTTGAACTAAAGCACTTAAGTTTGGATTAAGTGATGGCATAAAAACTATTATAAGTGGTGGATTAAAAGTTAACGACTCGAAGTCTTGCTTATTGCCTTTTTAGACTTTAATGAATTAATTTTTTTTTTTTGTTATCCTTTATAAAGGTGATAATAAAGGAACCAATTCGTTTATACTACATATCGCGCGTAATGTATATATATTAATTGTAAAATTTATCGAGTGCACATTACTTTTTAGTGTGACAAAATAAACTAAAACCCACACGTGTTCAATATTTAGAACCCACAAGAAAAAAAAAACTTGCGTCAGTTTTATGATGATTCGCCATCAGTATTATAATCTCGAAGCGTCAATCTAAATCTCGTTTGGTCTCGTCTCGCTGGCCGCCGAAAAAAGTAACGAAGGGGCAGCCGCATCCGCGCGTCTGAGAAGTTAACGCCGCCGTGACGGTACCAGGGGAGGGAAAGGCGAAAAAAATAAGGACTCATGGGAGCGACAATATCGCGCCTGGCCATTCGTCGTCGTCAACGTCGGTGGCTGGCAGCCGGTGCGGGCGTTGGCCGGTAATTGGCCGAGACGTCCGGCGCCGTCGCCGCAGCGCTGTCATAAGTAGTTACTCGCCGGCGGGCCCCGATTAAATGATGCCAAAATTCAGTTTGCTCGGTCGAACGCAATGCGAAAGAGACCAGATAGCCGACGGGATTTCGACGCGACGCGAATCGACGTCCCGAGGCGCGCCCACGCCCGTACGCTGCTCAGACCGCTGTCGCATGGAATATGTTCCACCCTCGATTATTTTCCTTCGACTGCACGTTAGGCGCTTGCTCGTGTTAAGCTGATTGAGGAATTCATTTGAAGATTTTCGATATTAATAGTTTAATTACGGAGTAGAGATTTACTCGTTTTTAATTTGTTATTCCTTATAAGGAAATAAACTTCTGGAAAAACTATTTACACAACTATTGCATAAACTACTGACTGACAATTCCAATTGTAAATGGCCTATTGCTGGCTGCATCTACAAGTAGACTTTTCAGAAATATTTTCAAAAACTGTTAATTTATATATATACTATACTGGAATCAAATAATTTTTTAGTAGTTTAGTAGTTATACAGTAGTCCTGTACTAGTGACACATTTTTTTAAGGTATCATCATGGTCTTCATTAGCAATTACTAAAAGTACGAGGAAACACATTTGATGGAAAATGCATGAATTTATTGGAAAACTTCTTTTAGAATCTGCTTCTTTTGAGATTTTCACATATCTGAACCTACTTGATCCAATGTGACACAGGTAAATTTTCCAAGAAAATAAAAAACAAAGAAAATTTAAACACTATAATAGTGAATCACACTGATTCACCTACACTTTTACATAGCCGCCTGCACGCTAAACGGTCAATTCCGCGTAATCTCGCCAATAGCGCGTGCCTATAATACATTGCGCGGACGATCGACGAAAAAAAAAGCGGTTTTGGCAGCTGCGGAACGATTAGCATGCGCGAACGCGTTTCCCCGTACGTGCCGCGTCAAAAATGGGGCATAGGTGGAAAACGAGGACGGAGACGACGGTCACCGCGTGCTTTTTTTCCTCTCGCGTCATCCCACCAGAGCGACCCCCTGGACCCGCGCAAGCCATATCGAGAGAGGCGTGCGCGAAATGCTGATCCTATTGACTTTCGAGAGCTCGACTCGTGTCGAAAAAAAAGGGCACGCGCCAGGGACGAACGAAGCACATCGCGGTGGCCTAGTGACGTGCAGGGTAGAAAAAAAAAATTTTTTTTCGGCCGAGAGATGGATAGACGCGCATCATCGTCGCGCCCAGTCTGAAGTTTATTTGACAAATGTGTCATCTATGTGGCTGAGCGACGTCATTTGTTTACGTGACGAGATTTTTTTTTTTTTTTTATTTCGTTCGGATCGTTTGTCACCGTTGCAGCTCGTTGAGGGGCCTGTACGCGATGAATTTTGATGAGACAGCCGGCGTCGCGCGCTGAATTTTAGCTTAAGCGTGCACCTCCCCCTCCTCTCCCCATTCAGCCTCCGCGCGAATTAACCTACCAACGATTTGAATGAGTGATTGTTGCGACTATTTTTATTTCCGGGGCAAAAGGTTAACTGCACGTATATCGGATTACGCAGGGGTGAAAGAGAAATCCGAATTAGAGCGATAATCGTGACTGACGTTTAATTGGACAATTATCAATCGGTGAATTACAGCATTAAAGGCAGGAATTACAGCGAAAGCTATTCCCGGCTTCATCTATCCAATACTAATTGCTGAATAGAATCGATCGATAGCATCAAGAGCCCACGAATAAATAAAGTTTGATTTGAATACTGATAATCCGATAATAAAATGATTGGCAGGCAGTAGGATAGCGGGAATGATTTTATCCGTCGATGGAGCTCAAAAAGATTCTTAATTGTCACAAATAGAGTGTTGCCTATAAAACTTTAAAAATTAAAAATAAAAATAGAATATAAACGTTCAGATATAATCTGATCATTTTTATCGGTCGCCCACTTGATTAATACAGAATATTTGTGTTCATTCCTTCAGCTTTAATCGATTTTTAAATATAATCTCTGAATTTGCTTGTAACATCACCTGCCGTTTTTAAATTTTAGCGATTTTTTATTTTTATTAGCTTTATTTTATTTTTGTTATTTTTTTATCTTTTATTTTTATTAGGTCACTTTTATTTAAATTTTAGCATTTATATTCGGCCTTCACCCCATAGGACCTATAATGCCCTAAAATACTTAATAAATTCTACATAATTTTAATGCTGAAGTAGCTATAACCGATCCCAGCATCAGCCCCCGCTGCAGCGCAACGATCCCCGCCGTTTTTCTCGTAGCTCGCATATATAGAAACGAGCGTCTCGTTTGTTCTCGGTGGGTAGGGGGTTCCAGCAGTCAAGGGCCGATTGTTTATCGGTGGCCAATTGCCGGAGCCATGATTGGCAATTACCCCGCAATTCGCCAATTGTATCGGGGCGCTCAAGGAGAGCCATTTACTAGAGCGACGCATTATATACCTTCCCCGGGACCGTCTCTCTGTCTTTCAGCCGGCCCTCGCGCCCTCCCCGCCGGCCAGATGCATTTCCCGAGCACAATAACTCCGGGAGAGCTCCGGCCCTACACCCATAGCGCCGACCATTATACACGTCGACGACTCGGTGAGATACTTGCGCGCGAGCCTGAGCGAGCAGCCGCTAAAGAGAAACTCCCGGCGCAGGGAGATTCGAACTGCTGTCTCTCGCTCTCCATTATGTCCGCGTCGCTCTCTCACCCAGACCCGTTCACAGAGCTCTCACTTCGCCGCGCTATGTACAGGTATATCGGCTGACCAGCAGCATCCGCGATCGACACCGTCCCTTTCAGACCCGTACACTCGATCCCCTCGTTTTCTTTTTTTCTTTTATCCCTGTGATTCCTAAATTAGGAGTACCTTTGATTTAATCGGTGCCGACTTTTTCTTTTTTAGCTCTAGGCTACCTCCACTTTTATCGGTAAAATCAAAGGGATTGAATTAATTAATTAACTGGTTCGTTTATAGATATTCAAGAAAAGTCGTCAGCATTTTAATTTGGTTAACTATTATATAATAAAAATAGATACGGGAAATGACAAGGAAAATTCAATTTCATTTGCTAAATTCGTGCTAAATGCGAGAGAAATTCGCTGCTAAACTGATGTGCATATATATATACATTTAAGTAAAATCGATTTTAAAAAAGAAAAATTCAGCTTTGCGTGACACAAGGGACAGCCGAGGAATATACCTCGCGCAATGCGCTCGCCGGACACTCGGTGCATTGTCTGCAGCATAGGCGAAAAACTTTTAATGGCGGATACGCGAGTCGGCCGTGCATTAGCCGAGTAAGCGAACACCTCCCTTCGTCCACCGCTGTTTATTGAATAGTCCGGCCACTTCGTTTCCCATCGATTCGCGCCGCTGCTCGCGTATACGTATAGGGCTCGTGCGCCGCGAGGAGGCACGCGCCGAGGAACGGATATCCCGCAGCCGGCTGTGATGGAGTGTAAACGACTTTCGAACTTTAAATTATGCTCGATAAAATCTTCCCGCGGAAAATCGCGGGAAAAATATTTAACATCGCCGCGGCGAATTTCGGACAATGCAGCGGCGAAGTTTCCGGATCTCCTTAATTATCGGCATCCCGCGCCGTAATTGAATTCAGCGTATAAATGGGCGTTTGATACGCCATTCCTCTCCCGTCAATAGAGCTTGGACTCTGCGTTGAGTATGTAGGGGTGAGTTACCTATTATACCAATCATCGCCTTCTATTGACTATACGATCGCGTTTCTCAATTTTCCAGTAGGTGTAAAAATTGGAAAAATTAAATTTTACCTCAAGTGGTTTGAGATTATTTACGAAAGCTGATGTAAAATTATTTCACATAGTCTTTTTTCCGCAACAAGATAATTTTGAAACACACGCACCTGACCGACAACCAAGTGGTGACCCGCATATTCCGATCTAATACAGAATGAGAAAATCGTGTAAAAACAAAAACCATTACAATGAGTTTTGTATTTTTCATGAATTTTCTTTTACTATTATTTCTACATCTCAAAAGTTTCGGGAAATAACAGTAACTAATAGTTAGTAAAATACTTTTTTTTAATTCCCAAAAACGTAACTGTGTTTTTTTTTAAATTGTTCAGCAAAATATTCGAAAAAAAAAAATTCCTTTCAAAATATTTTTTTTACTAACTCGATAAAGCGCAGCAAGCCACATGGTAATATGGGGATCGTTAGTGGATAACATTCCGCTACATCGGAAAATAGCTATGTGATACTGTACGCCGTATAAAAAATGGAGTGATAGTGGGTGGAATTGGAATCTCGTTGTTTTCGACAACCGCGACGTAATTACTCTGAGCGAAGCACCGAAAGTGCAGCGTCTCCTTTACACTTTTCGCGAACAGAGTCCTCTCAAAAATTTCGAAGTGCGCGGCCCTTGATCCCACCTGAAAAATCAATATAAACCGACAGGGGGCATTTTTGCAGGTGCGCAAAGCTAAAGCCCCGCACTCCCGGGAAAATTTAAGAATATACAAAATATAATTCACGAACAAATAAAAATAAAAAAACAAGCCGCTGAAATAAACCCTCATTACCGTACCGTTCTTATCTATTTCCCACAGAAAATTCATACATCGATTTTACGAATCTTCTTTTAAAAACGCGATAATTACCCAACGTTCGGAAAAATAATCAAAGACACCCGTTGAGAATCTGTATACTGTATACTTACGCGTCGATTGGGAAGGGGCAGATGGGGGTAGAACGCGCGAGCGGAGGGAATAATTAAACGTCACCCGTTGAAGATGTCTGCTTTCATATTCCCGATGAAAAATTCGCGGAATGAAAAAGGGTCGGGCGCCCCGGCGTAAGACGAGCGGAATAAGTTTTGCGCGCGTTAGAAATGCATAGAAACGAGCGGGATAGTCGACTGCCTCTCTCCCGCTGGCGATGCGAAATCGATTTATTCTGGAGGACCTGGCAAACGGACGCGCGCGCCGCAAGCCCCGGCAGCCCAATACATATGCAGCCGACCCCGGGAAAAATGACGCGCGCAAGACGCTCGATGCAAGGGATCCTCTCTCCCCTCCTCTTTCCTCCTCCGGCCGACCCCTTGCTCCTAAATAGACATCAAAAATGCAGTGGCCGCGAATCGGCGGAATCCGGCGCTGTATATATAGAGGCGCACTCGCGCACGGCTTTCGCTCGAGCGGCGCTTTTGATGAATGGACCCCCGCGCCAACGCGAGATTCCCGTTTCTCTTTTTTTTTCTTCTCCTTCTTTTTGCTTCTCTCTCTCTCTATAGCTCGCTTCTTTCGTTGCATAAACGCCCGACGATCGAGCGTCGAGGGCTGAATAATTATTTCTCGGTCGGTCGGGAAAAAGGTAGCGTAATGCGGTTTTTTCCGGGAAGTGGTGTTTGCTCGGCGGAGGAACGAAATTGATTATCGAGGGGAAAAAGGGAAATTCGAGAGAAAGAAGATTACGCCGAGGAAATACGCTGAAGTTTGCGTTTCACGGCGATATATCTTGCCGAAGCGTCTTATTGTCGATTGTTTCAACAAGGCAGAAAAATGACTATTTTATGATTCTTTTAAATTTGTTCGTGAATCTCGAGGAAAAATGACTGGGTGGCCTGACTTTAAAAACTTGTTCGCGGACTGAGCTGCCTGAACTCAATGCGATACAATTTGATACCTTATTAAATTTCTAAGAAACTTTATAAACAGCTCAATAATGTGTTTAATTAACTTTTCCATCGGAAAGTTTGAGTAGACTCGCGAAAATTCTGTAACAAAAAACAGTACCCGAGAGGAGCGCGAGAATATTTTATACCTTCCAGCAATCGATATTGGAATAAAAAAAAAACAGTTAATTTTATTCTTTTCAATTCGCAAATACTCCCTTTCGCTCATTCCATAATCGAGGACGAATCTCGCTCTTAATTATCGTCGTATTAGAGACAATCAGAAATCGCATTTTCAAGTCGATTAAAAACAGTAAAGGGGCATTCGATCTATCTTGAAAAGATCCCGGCGGATCCGAGGACGAAGCGAGAAACTCGAGCCCCCTTGAAGCGCGATATTTCTTTAGCGGCCACTTGGCGCCGCGACTCCATTTGCGCCCGAATGCGGGTCGCCAGTAAGAGGGCGGATCGCGCCGCGGAAGTGGAACGCGACGCAAGGGAGACGAGGCGGGGAAAAAAGAGGGCGAGAAGAAAATCAGCATAATCCCCTCGTAATCCAAAATGAACTCCTCGACGGTGGACGAGGCGCGCGCGCGCGACTCCAGCTTCGCCATTGATTGGATTTCGAGACCATTGAATCCCGCGGAGCGAGTGATTATTTATCGAGTGAAACTGCCCCTAACGGGCCAACCTCCAGTTGATCGCGGGAGTTTCTCAACCTACGGACCGGAGGAAGCGAATTAGAATTCAAATCGGGGACGACGCGGATCGCCTATATAAGGCGAGCTCCGCTTCCTCCTTCGCCTTTTCGACTCCGCTCGCAGACCCGCAGACTTACCGCACCCTCTGCGCGGCCTTTTCCCTCCTTCCGATAGTCCTCCATCTGCGGCCTGCAGCTCGAATCCGCAACAGTTTTAGACGAGCGTGCATTCATGCCGAATTCAGTGTTTTTGGATTTTTAGCCAGAGGGATTGTCTTTTTAGCTTTCAGCGAATTATAACATTTACGCGTCGATGAATTACACTGCGCTTAGTTCTTGCGAAACTATTTGTTTTTTTAGATCTAGCGAACTAAACAGTCCCTAATTACAAAAAAAGAAGAATTTGCAAAAACTGTAAGTTTACTATAAACTTATAAATTACGTATTAAAGAACGATGATATTACAAAGAGGATGAATTATATTATTAAACCTATTCGTTAACAATTATTGACAGTTTCATAGATTATTGAACGCCATATAGATTTCAAAGCTAAATAAACTACAAGCCTCATGTACTTTAGAGACTTGGTAACAAGGGACAATTTTCCCGGAGATAATAGAAAATTGTATTTTAACATCGATCTTGCGTTGCACACTTGAACTTCTAAATTTAACTGTTCAAAATTCAGAACATCTCCACTTTCCTTCACATCAGTTCCCACGAAGAAGGGAGAACCGTCCCGAGAGCTATATCTTGGTGTCGATCGACGATCGGAAAGCTTCGCTCAGCACCTTAACGTCATGCATATTACCCATCCTTGCCGGTTCACTCATGCAACTCTTACTTTCTCTCGATTGTCAGCTGGTGTTCTATGAAAAAAAAATGCAAAGTAAAACTTCTTATTTCTGAAATTTTAGTATTAAATAAAAATATTTGTCTCGTATATAGCATTAAATATTTTCTAAAAGATTTATTTTTATTTTTATGTCAAAAGCTATATCCTTCTGTCATTTAAATATTATTGAATTTCAAGAAGAATTTAAACAATTATTTCTTTTTTTAAAAGCTGTGACTTGAGATACAAAATTTAATTCTCGGCTCCTAACTTTAGTTCGCGACCGAAGTAATTTTAAATCGGCGTCTTCATAAACTTAGAACAGTTTCAATGAAAATTGCCGCTTCGCTCATTAATACGGAGATTTTAAAAAACAGCAAGTGCTCTCCGCATTTATCCCTTGTCATTTTGAGGTCGATAACAAGTCAAATAGAAATGTCGTAATAACTCTGTAGCCTCGAGCTACTCGATATCAATGAGCAAAAGTCGTTAAGCGGATGCGGTAGATAGAAGCGTTATTATGAGCGATCGCAGCGGCGGCGCGTCGATTGATCCGCTCTCCAGATACGCATGCCACTTGGTGCACCGCGGCACTTGGTGGCGCTTCCGTGTGGCCATTTTTTTCCCGCCGCAGTGAAGCGTTCAGAGCTGTTGAGACGATGCATAGCCCGATAACTCATGTCACCGCCATCAGAGAGACTATAATACGCGATCTCTTAAAAAGAGCTCTCGCGTATCTTTCTAAACTTTTTTTTTCTTTTATACAATTCAGTCGCTAATTGAGTACCGTGCGATGACGTCTATTGGGCGAGCTTCATAGGTATGTTTATTGAATTGCAGACGGCGCAATTTGAAGCGGCAAATAGAAAGCTTATATAATTCAAAACAGGCATCTTTGGGAGGGAAGCTTACGAAATTACTTGAAAATTATTGCCACGTACGGAGCATCATTACGGAGTCTTAGAATAAGCCTCGTCGCTGAATGCGACAGTTCTCAACCTGCCAAAACCAAATTGTATACCGTCTGAGTTACGTCGTGAATACAGAAATGGTAAAATTACACGTTTGTAATGCTGAGTTCTAAGGGGCTGCGCTTAATGTGCGCATCGGCGGCCGTCTATTTTTTCTTCGTTCGATTTTAACTTAACGACTTATTTTTGACACTTTCGAACCATTAGGGGGAAAACGTGGATATACAAAATTACTCGGTCGATGCGCACAAACCGAAAAATATTCTGAGGCTATTTTACGCATATTCGTGCGTGCGCCGACATCGAACAATGGATCGATTGCTCGTCAAAATGTCAGCGCCACTCGTTTTCCCGACAATTCCCGGGATCAAAAAGCTCATCTCGTGTCGTAAAACAAGAAAACCTCGGAAATTACATGCCACTCGCAAAAAAAAACCTAATTTGCTGCACAAAAGCAGGGCGTACCTCTACATTTAATTCAAAGCAAAAACTTCATTAATTTAAATTCATATAATTCTATGTCACAATTAATTCTCTATTTTGCTTTGAATGATTAATTAATATCTCTTATCATTAAATTCGTTGAGTACACAGTTATTCCAAACAGTATATAGGATTTAATAATTGATTTTCAAATGCATTATAAAATCGAACAAATAATCGCATCTAGAACAAATTAATCCAAACGAATTCATCGAACCATCTAACCCGCATGGCGTAACGCGAAGGGACAATCGCTCGGCTCGGACGGGACGATCTCGGGAGAAGCTCGCCCGGGCGCACCGACGGGGGTGGTTACAGGAGCGGGAGACACGAGAGTCCCCGGCGATGATATTGCGCGAAGTGATTTATGCGCGACACGCGAGACCACATATTGCGGCGAGAACGTCGCCACGCCCGGCGATACTAATGCCTATGCCAATATCCTCCGCCGGCGCCGCGGGAACTTTTCCAATCCCACCTCATTATGGCCGAATGACGCCCGCTTGCCTCCTCCTCTTCTCTCTTGCTCTCTTCCTCTTCATCTCCATCTCTGTCGTGCCCTCGACTTTCGGGGTCGGCGGCGGGTGGCAGCATCCCCCATACCGAGACGAGGAGTCGCGAATTAGGGGATTACACTAATTTGCGTCGCAAATGCGACGGCGGCTGCTTGCGCCGAGAGAAAAATTTTAATAAAATTGCTTCGTAATCCTTTTTACTTTTCCGAAAATTGGTCTTCTTTCCTCGTTAAAATTATTCCTTTCCATCTGAAAGAAAAAAAAAACATTTTAAACTAAATTTTATTTGCGCGCGTTTCAGTAAAATTTTATCAAAATATTATGTAAAATGTTTTTATTCAAGATTGAAAACGTATGTTACATTTTTTTAATCTTCCATGGTGCGATAAAATAAAAAAAATTTGCAAACAATTTTTGATATTTCGGTACGTCAGTAGAATTTCATAAGCAAATAGCCAGTCGTTCTTTGTATAAATTTCAGATTTAATATACATTTTTTTCGCACAATATTTTCACCTTTCTGATTATGTATATACCTTTCTACTCGCGTTCTCGCGCTCTCGAAAAAATAAAACTGCAAATGAGCATACAAAAATAATATTTCCGTTGAAAAAGCTCACCATTATCCGTGTCAAAAAAAAAAAAAAGAAAAAAAGAAAGAAAAATGTGTTCAATATACATCTCCTTAAACAAAAGTTTCGACGCGGTGCATCCTATACGGACGGCCGCGGGGGCCGCGAGGAGAAGAAATCCTGCATCAAGAGGGGGAAAGGAGCAATAGCGCCGCGGCCGGATGCATGGTACATACAGTTATACAGCCGCGGCTGTGGGTCGTTAGCGTTAATGAATAAGTAAGGTTAATTTGCGAATAGGTTTTACATGCCGCTGCCGGCGCTGTCGCGCTCGCTTTCGCACCCAAGGGCATTCATTTCATTATCGAAACTCGAACCTTCCAACTCTGCTCCCCGCCGGCGCACCCCCGGCCCAGCGCACTTTTTCCGTTTTCTTTTTTTCCCCATCTGTTCTACCCCCGAGGATCTACCGCACGCGCTCCTCTTCCCGCTAATTCTTTTCCATTCTGCGAGAATTCGGAAATGAAATGATGCGCGCTCGCCTCGATCCCGCGAGCTTTAACCGTTTTTTTTTATATATAAAAATTTCATACAGTTAAATAATCGTACGTGTTTTAGGTCAGATGAGAACAACAGACGTTACTAATGAAAGTACGAAATTTTATAAGATAAATGTTTATACAAAAAATTTTGACAGTGTAGTTTGTCTTTGCAATGTAGGCCATCGGACGTTTATAATAATTCAATCCGATTAGTTTTTATTTGCTCGATCGACGGAGTCGAGCCTACAAACAAGGAAAGCAAAAGTAGGCTAAAAATAATTGTGTCACGTCCAACGGAAGACCCTAGCGAGCCGGGACAGCTTAGCGGAAGACCAAATATTTTTTCCTGCGACATCGGGACGGCTGACCTCTCGCCTGTCATATCTCCCCTTTCGCTTTGCCAATCAAGTCGTTTGTATTCCGTCCGCTTTTCACAAAAAAAAAAAAAGAAAATAGTATACGTTTTCTTCTCCAAAGGAGCGACAACCACGTCTCCGTCGAACGACGAAGCCTGCCCCGACCGAGGGATCAAAATTTTAAGATGCATGACGCTAATTGCGAGGAACGTTTGACGCTCGCGATGCCTCGAGCTCTAAAGGAGGATTTAGAGAGACCGAGTACTCGGTGGAGAAGAGACCCGAGTGGAACGCCGACTTACAGAACAATTATTCCGCGGCTCTTTGAATCGCGCGCCTTTCCTTTTTCTTGGTGCGTGCGCTCCCTTTTCCTTTGGCGCCTGCCGAAAATGGAAACCAGCGGGCGTGCATCACCTAACGAAAAGAAGCCGCGAGCGGAGTGAACTAATAAGGAATCTACTTCGCGCGCCAACTCGAACCCTTTTTAGTATCTTATTTCCTCTATCTCTCTTTGTTTGCACTCTTTAGCTAATGTTATTTTTTACGCAGGGAGCAGTGTGCACATGAGGTACAATTTTCTTAGAAATACTGAGCGACTAAAACCTACATGAGGTATCTTTTCTATCTCTCCAGGCGCAAAGCTAACACATCAAAGAGGAAACTAGTTACACGCTTTGAGTATGTTCATTTGATATTTGATATTTGTTTCGCAAAATGAAATTTCATTTCCGAAGCGAAAAAGATGACGAATGATTGAAGATATATATTATGTTTAATAAAGAGGTTTATTTGTAACAGTAATGTATGCACGAATAATGATATCATAACATAAATTACAATTTTTTTTTAAAATGAAGTGCACCTCAGTGCGTAAAAAAATGTTCATTAGAAAATGATTTAAAAATCCTTACGTGATTGAAAATTCCTAAAAATTAATTGTCAATCAACTATACTTTGAAAAAATTTAGTCGATCTATAACAATTATTTCCTAATTATTCATAAATATAATCTTGAATTTTTCATTGACAGCAACGAGGATATAGGGTTCTCTTTCCGGAAGAATGCCTTCAATATCACGTCTGACCAGATCAATTCCCTTTTCTACTTGAACTAAAACTGTCAAAGTTATATTAGCGAGGAAAAAAATCACAAAGACTGTTTGTCTTTCAACGTCAGTCGCGGCGCAATACTTCTGTAATCAAATAAAAATCAATTTCCATTTCTAGCTGCAGTCAGTCGCAAACCGCTGAACTGCCAAAAGCTAATACGAGAGTGTTTCCATTAACGCTGGGCTCGATCGAGCCCGAACGAGAAAAAGGTGCGCGCGACGCGACGCGCTCGGTAATAGAAAATATAAATCTAATTCCAAAAAGAGCGATCCCGAAAAAAAATTGGCACGCCGGCGAAACAACAACCGACGAGGCGAAAAAAAAGGCCACGCGAGAGAGGGAAACGCTCGCGAGCTCGGCAAAAAGGAGAAAAGAGAGAAAAGCGGCGGACGCGAAACAGCGAAAAGCGGAGGGAAAAACGGGAGCGAGCGTAGGTGGAAAAAAGGGGGGGAGGTAGACGAAGGGGAGCAGAATGAAAGCGCGAAAGGTGCCAATGCTAGTCAATCACCGAACTTGACGTCGGGCTTTCGCGTTTCCCGGCGGCGCAGAAAAACGTAGTCATTTTAAAAATCGCGAGAGCCTCGCACTCGTGCTAAGGGATCCGACGGAGCGCACCCATGCTTCCCCTCCTCCGGCACTCCCCTGCGCGCACCGATTTATTATCCGTTTAACGCGCGCGGACGAGGGAAACAGATTGCGCCCAGGCGCATCCCCGCGCGATCCGCGGAAAGATTGCGCACGGCGGTTTTTATATTTTTTTTCGCCTTGTTTTTCTTTTTTTCTTTTTTTTTTTCATTTCGCCCAGGCGTCGTGCGCGCGAAAAAACGCCGTAATGGAAAACGTCGACTTTAATCAACTGTCGACTGCACAGCGCCGACTATTTTTCATCGGCCAATGCGTGCTATACCCCTGCCTTAATCCCCTATGAACTACTCTTTCGATGGCTATAGCGAGCATTAATAAAGCTATAAATTAAATAATCTCGGTTAGACTAGCGCTCTCGAATTTTATCAGAGACCGAGACGAATTAAAAAAAAAATACGAGCTTATATAGCTTTTTTAGGATTCCTCATCCTTTAACGCAGGTTTAAAAATGAAGTAAAACTCTAGTTATCAATGTCAAAGCTGTACCGAACATATAAATTGAATAAAATGATTATGTAGAAAGTATACAGTTTCGTTGATACACATTTTCTATTTCTGCTTGTTGGTTGCAAAATTAAAAAAGCAAATACAATTTTTTAATTTTATACCGTACCGTCGATGCAGTTCCGCGAAAACCATGATACGCATGATCTCTTTCATAAAATAATAATCAGAATATTTTTGATGCACGAAAGACGTTATTAACTACAGGAATTTAAAAAAAATTCTTTTTTATTTTCAAATGAACAAATGATAAAGAAAGAGAGTAGGGCGAAATGAGATGACAGAAAAAAATTACGCGCCGGTACGGTGGAAATTCATCATGCCAGATCCGAGCGCACGTCCTTATATTTTCCGGGTAACGATCGCGAACGAAAAATTTTCCCCGACATTTATTCCCCGACGTCGCTGAGTCACGATAATGCGTATTTTATGAAGATGCACTTTCGTAATATAGTATCACGGATACGAGCAAAAGAAAAGGGGAAATCCCACTGCGTTGTACGCACGGGGTATTGCACGTCGTGAAACTATGAGCGAAGCGCTGTATATAGTAGCGACTGTTACGCGCCCGCGGGCCATCCAAACGCCGCTATCAATTTTTACTCCCCGTGATTGATAAGTTTCGCACTCGCACTTAACGCGATTGATTGACACTTCGGTGTGAAAAACAATTTGTCTCTTGATTACAAATCAAAGGCGAATGGGTCGCCAGGAAAGCCTTTTTTTATCAACGTTATGTTTAGATCCAGATACAAGTAGCAGTTTTTGCACTAAAGTGTATGGTAAAAGTGTCACGGTCAGACTAACCGAGAATTGAAATTTTTGTAATCTCTCAAAAAAAATTAATGCAAACGTCCTGAAAGATAAACTACACATCGTTATTATACAAAAAAAATCCGCATTTAAAGGTTTATTCGCAGAAGATCAAACCACTAAAGCATTTTTCATGCAGCTTAAAAATTGAACCACAATAAGAAAATACAATCACACATATCTCTTACTCTGTTCCTAAGCGGATAGACTCTCGACTATTTGAGCGAATATAAAGGAAAATAGAAAACAGGCCGTCTCAAATGCCGGCACACCTCGCTAAATATACGCGACAACAGCTCCTCCCGTTGTAAGGAAAATCGCTCGCCGGCGGAGAAAAAGTGGAAGGAAAAGTAAGAAAGCGAATTCCTCATACAGCTGCAACTTCCTTTTCCCGATGGCAGTCGAAATGAAAGCTTTTTATTAAGGGATTTGTCGTGGTAATACGATGATTTCTATTACAATTTTTTCTCGCTCTCCCTTTTGCGCCTCTGCTCGGTCCGACTTTCCGTAACTCTGAAAGGAGATACTTTATAGAAGACTGGTTATTTCGAAAAACATCGTAATATTACAAATAAGAGGGTTTATTAACTCTGAAGCTAAAAGTTATGTAAACAAAAAGAAGAAAAAGGAGCGCAGGAGGAAGTTTTAAATTGAGAGAAAATTTTGCATTGAAAAAGTTTAATTGAAAAAATGAATTAAACAGAGAAATGAAATGAGAAAAAAATTACAATCTAAAGTGCAAAATATTTTGTACTCTTTTTAATATACTTCTGTAGCAAAAATACAAGCTTAAAAAAAATAATTCCAGCAAATAAATGCATTACACTATTCAATAATTCTCAGAAATTTTCTCTTAAAAATCACTAGTAAAAAATCAAATTTGTGATATCAAGAAAACGAGTTAAAATGTAAATTTTTCTTATTAAAAATCTCATAATTCGTTACACATGTAACAAAAATATCGATTATCACCGTAACGCAATTTTTCCACATCGTCCATTTCTCAATTTAATGATAGGAACCACCGAACGAGACAGTTACATAAATATTTTCACTCAACGCACCCTCCAAATGCTAAAGAACTTATAGCCAGATAAACAAGCAACACTAGTGCAAGACGCAATAAGGCGCGGTAAGTAAAACGCCAGGTGGAAGTGTGAAAAAAAAATAGCCGAGGAGAAGAAGCGCGGGTGGCGCGCAAAGGGACGAAGAGAAACGAGTGGCCGCCGTCGCCTGTAAGAGGAGAGAAATGAAGCCAGCGGAGGGACAGGGCGCGAAGGAGGGACGCTGATGATAGCGCACCCTCCTGCTCCTCGCCCGGGGATCGCCGAGAGTTTGCAGACGCGAAACGTATTCGGAGAGGGCGCGCACTCATCCCCCGTCCGACCGACAAATACGTCGCATCGCTCTTGCTGCGCCACGCCCATCACCTCCCGGCGAAATGAAGAAGCCGCCCCGCGGCTCCGGCGTGAGCACACGCTGCCCTCGCCCCCCCCCCCCCCGATGAAATAAATACCCATTTACCGCGTGGCTCCCCGGCCCCTTTTTGTTGGCTCGGGACCTCTCCGGTCGCCTGAAGAGTTATTTCTTTAATATTTCAATTTTTGCGACCGAGCGTGAGCCTTTCCCTGACCTTTATATCGTTGTTTGTTGAAATTATGAATCCTCGATGTCTGGATGATCAAAATAAGGGAAAATCTGCTTTTATCCCGGTCCTGCGAGACGAAGAAATTTCAGATGATAAACCTGCAAGAAATTAGATAATTATTAAATGCATGATAGATGTGGAAAGTTTTCACATTAATTATGAGTAACAGTGTTAATAATTCATACTTCACTCATACATATTTATAGTTTAGTTTAAAAATAAATATTTATAAGTTGGCTCTTTTTTGTGCGATTTACACGTTGACAGCTTAATTTGTTCACTAACATTGTATACTGCACCTATAGTAAAATAATTAATTAATTTAACAATTCAGAAATGTAAATTACATTGCAGACATAAAAAATTCACTGGATCCATTCAACCTTACGACTTACGTATAATTGAATTAGATGAATGAAAAAATCACCCACAAGTCCAAATCACAACTACAGATTCCCTCATTGCATACGATCCAGCTATTGACTTCCATCGCCATCCTCCGTACTTGTGAGTGCTCGAATGTCCTTTCGAACTCCACTGGAGTAGAGCAGGAACTGAAGACCTACAAAAAAATAATTTTTAAATGAAATTGGTGAAAAAAACTCTAAATTCACAAAATATTTAGTGTAAACTTATAAGTTATTAACTGCTTTATCTCGACAGGGTGTTGCTTTTACTTTTGCTGAGGCACCCAGAAAAATCTTAGAACTTGCAGTTTTCGCAGGCATTAATTTGAAGCTAAACTCTTCCTTGCTGCAACATAATTATACAATTATTGAATTATTCATATATTAATGATCATATTTGTATAAATGTTATCAGAAAGTTAATAAACGAAAATCACTGTAATATTCAAATAAAAAAAGTGCAAGGTTTTACAAAATAACTAAAATAAAGTAATTATCAATCTTTTTTTAATTCTTTTACATGATGCGAACCATATAATCATAAAAAAGTCTACCGAACATAATACGTTGTTAAAAAAACTTTCCGTGATAGCTCCAATTTCAAAAAATCTCCAATATTCAAACAATGTCAAAAAGTCACCGTTAATTTGAAATTTAAAAAAAAAAAAAAGAAAGCTTTAAAACTTTTCCATCTTATTCCCTAGAAAAATCAATAGACTTTCTAAAATGTAAAGCGGAAGAGAAGCGCATATAAGAAGAAAGCGCATGCACGGCGTACGCGTACTTCCCCTTACTCAGCACCTGAAATACTTATTTCGACGCTATATGCATGTACATGGAAGGATCTTCCTTTTCTTCGCGTTGCAGCCCCTACCCACCTTCGCCCCCGCGCCTCCTCTGAAACCGCCCACACGGCTACACGCACGGGGAACCGTTTCTCCGGTGTAAACGTCGAGGACGAAATTTCGCGGTTCTCCTCCACCTTCCCTCCTCTCGCCCCAACGCCCTCCGTGTTCCTTTCTCTTGGCCACAGCCTCCCGTCCCCTACGTACCCACGAATTTATGCAAATTTTCGAATGTGGAGCGAAAGAATAAAAGCGACGGGGGCCTTAACGAGGTCGTTATAACTCGCCGGAGGAAATTACGCGGATCCTATTGTTTATATGCTCACGTGAACATTGTAATTATCATTTAGCGGGGCGGGCATCTCCATAAAAAATTATGCGAGTAGATTTTGCGACTGAAATCGTTTATGCCGCGGTTATGCTTTACATTAATTGTCGCTCGTTATAATTGTCCGCTGTTTTTGTGTCTCGATAATTATATGCTAATATTACTCGCCGAAATTAAATCCGTCGAGATTCACGATAATAAGCCGATTTCACCTCTCTCGCCCTTATTTTTATTTTATTTTATTTTATTTTTTTTTAATTCGATGCAATATACGCTTTAACGTGAACGTCTATAGTGGCATAGGCTGATTTTATAATTGAGAATAAAATTAAAAAAATTAATAAAAGCATTGGAGAGAAGAGGGATACAGCGATCGAGCGAGCATTTCTGATTACATGAATAATATATATTTTTTAATGAAATGCGCTCATCAATGCCTATGAACGTCGCTCGCGTATTATGCATAATCAATGGGGAAACGTCAATTTAAAATAAACCGCGTCGCGCGCGATTGTCATTCAAGCTCCTCTGCCGCTCCGCTAGAAATTCCCGCAGTAAATAGCGCAGCGAGGCAATTCTTCTTTGTTTTATAGTAAATTGATGAAGCAGGAGACATTCGCAGAAATTTCAATGTATCCCACGGACTTGAAAACTGTAAATATTACAGGCGAGCGAGCGCCGGGCAGCCCGTCGAGTTGCGAGCGGATAATGCGAAACGGTGACGTGCATATGATTAAAGTTAAATTAGTAATAAATAATTATGAAATTTCGCCGGGACAATAATAAGCAGTTGCGCGCACCTGCGAAATAGAGATGACCATTACGAGCTGCGCCGGGTAAAATTAATAACATCGTGCAATATTGAATTCGCCGTAATTATATACACGTGTACCAGTTTTTGCTGATTAAAACTTTTCGCAAATTCGTCGTTCGCGCCTTGCTTCGCTATTAATGAATCGTTTTATTTAATTACTTTGAAAAAAGTACGTTGATTGTTCAAGAAACGTTTAAATTAATTGAAACGATGAGTGCTGAAATTTAATTATTTTGCGCTGCGATTTATTATTTACCTCGCTTTGTAGAAATAATTATGTATTCTTTATAAATGCGATGTGTACTTTTAATTTATGTAGATGTAAAAAGAATTATTTAAATTACATTTTTATTTTATAATCCTGAATTAATTGTTACTTAAAATTTTATGTATAAATACACTCGCCTCGAATTGAAACTCGGAGAACAATTCAAATATTTGCAACGTCGCATGAAAATTTCTAAGCGCTAGA
>JAWWEN010019129.1:0-19790 GCA_035582955.1 Sycophila texana | reverse complement strand
GTAGTTTCAAAAAAATAATTACTTGATTCAAAGAAATATTTAACAAGTACTATTGAAATAAATATTTACTTAAAATTTACAAATTTTTCTCTTAATGTGCTTTTTGAAATGTTTAAATGAAGTATTATGTTTTAATATAAAATAATAATGTTATCTAAAAAAAACAGTTGAATACGTTAACGTAAAGTCTCATTGGTTATACTATGAACTTAATTAATTCAAACATGAACCTTCGTGTAAACTTTATCGAAATAAATTTATATTTTTGCATCGAGATTGGCGTAAGTCTGTTTCTTTTTTTTTTTCGGTTGATCGTACAGGGTAGCTTGAGCTAATTGTCGCAGTCGATTTGAAGAATGATTATTTTCGATTGTTAAAGTGAAGAAATTTAAATTTCGTATTATATTATTTCAGATAATGAATCGGTTGTTTTCCTTTCCTTTTTTTCGCGATCGATTTTGATAATTTTCGAAGCTACTATCGTTCGATGTTAATCAGTATTACAAATTTTCCTTTGTTTGTTACTTTAGTCTGTTAATGCTCTTGCAGCGGAAAAACAGTACCTAACAGTTTGTTAAATGTGTGACCCCCCACGAGTTTCTTAATTATTCATTCCTTTATTTATTAATTAACTTCTAATTATTTATTTATTGATTTATTATTCTAAATTACTATGCAATGGAAAAGTAAAAATACATATAAAATATAAAACATAAATCTTATAAAAATTCACTTGTATGAGAGATTAGTGGCTTTTTAAAAGCCCCAATGGTATTAGAGAATTATTAATTTGAATTATCAAAATGAGTTTTATTCGAATAATGCTGCTATAACGTTACAAAATGCCATTTCAAACGAAGTATACATAATTAGAATTTAAATTACGTGTCGTAACCTTATCATATGTCATCCTGCAAACGTTTAGCAAAATTATGTAAACACAAAGTATTGTACATATAGCTTATATACATTTAAAAAGAAAAAAAAAACATAACAAAGATACACGTCCAACTAAATTAAACATTAAAGTAAACCAACCAAATAAATAAATATTAAATATGCATTCGCTAAAAGTTAATACACCTCGATATCTATCGCCTGAAAATCCTGTTCGATTAGCAATTTTATTCACACGATCGGTCAAAAAAAAAAAAAAATCGAAAGTGCGCAGTTCCAGAATTCAGTATTGCTTCTACATTGAATTCCAATCGGCGGCGAATAAATTACCTCGCAACAGACAAGTAAACAAAACGGCGAATCCGCCAGACAGCCGAAATACCCATCACAAGCCTCGTAGAATCCCACCGATCTATTACCGATCTCGTCGCCGTGGACACGCATCCATTACCGATCTCGTCGTCCCGACCGCCGATCGATCGATCGATCGATCGACCGGTGTGCATACAATCATCCGCGAAAGAAAAAAAAAAAATTGAGAAAAGAAAAGACTCACCGTGGCAAAGGGCGAGACCAAGCGCTAGGCCGATGATCAGGCGTGACAGCAGCATAGTCCTGCCGTTCGCGTAGCGCCAATCAAGAGCCATCCTTGTCCTTCGCGCTCGACTCCAGCACTCGGGGCATTTATCGGGCGACTTCTGGGCCTCTCGCGCGCCACCGATGAAAAAAAAAAAGGAGGCCGCTACTCTCGTCCCCCTGGTCCCTCCTCGTGTCTTATCAGAGCCTCGCGATGCTCATGTTCCGAGTTCCCTCCGGGATCGTTTCACTTGTTCACACGTTCGAGCACACAGGCTTTATATATGTATATATACAGTTCACCGTCACAGTTTCAGCTGCTTCGTCGCTCCTCCGGTTTATACGATGTACCTACAATGTTTAAATTTTTGGCGTGAATTCGAGCGAATTAGCGATTTTTTTTTTTTTGTTTTGTTTCTCTTCGAACTTTCACTGGCGTGCCGCCGCGGCTCGTGTGTATATCGAGCGAATCGCTGAGGTTTGAATGCGAATTATAATAACGATCGACGCGGTCTTATCACGCGAATTCGGCAGTCTCGTGGAATAAATACACGAAGCCACGAGCGAGAATATAAAAATAGATTGTGCCGACAAATCGGTTACTCTCTTCTTCCATTTTGGATCTTATTTTCGGTCGCTTTTATCGCGGCGCGTCGTGTACAGTAATGAACGAGCGATAACAATTTAATGGAGTAGATAAATATTTTCTAAAATAATAATGCTGGCCAGCGTTTGAAATACTAAAAAATTATCGAGTAAACTTTTACTATTTAAACGTGTAAAACGAAATAAAAAGAAAAATCGACGGAACGAAAGGAAAGTATATCGAAAGGTATAGGAACCGATTTTTCAGCAATGGTAAATAATAATAAAATAAGGTAAGAAAAGCCTCGACGAAAATAAATCGAAAATAAGAATGATCAAGTAAACTTATATTATTTTAACGTGTAAAACGAAATAAATAAAAAAATCAACGGAACACGAAAGGAAAGTATATCGAAAAATAAGAACCGATTTTTCAACGAGACAGAGCCGCAAAAATGAATACCTGTATGCAACAAATAATAATAATAAAGTAAGAAAAGCCCCGCCGACAATAAACCGAAAATAAAGAATGACCAAGTAAACTTTTATTATTTTAACGTGTTTAAACGAAATAAAAAGAAAAATCGACGGAACACGAAAGGAAAGTATATATATATCGAAAGGTAAGAACCGATTTTTCAACGAGACAGAGCCGCAAAAATGAATCCCCGCGTGCAATAATAAATAATAAATAATAAAGTAAGAAAAGCCTCGACGAAAATAAACCAAAATTAAAAAAAAAAAAAAAAAAGAAGAAAGAAAAGGAAGTCGAACAAGGATGATGAGTTGACGAACCGAGGCAAGTATATCGCAGCGCTCCGTCCGTCTCGGCGCCGCGACGTAAACTGTAAGTGTTACCGAGCTCGAGGAGCGTGCAGGCCGCGAGTCCGGCGTTTCTTAGGATGTATATCACGCGCGCGCGTGAGCTCTCCGGCGTCGGAGCAGGGACTGCCGGTGGCGCGCGGCGCAGGTATAAAAGACCCGCGAAAACGTCCCCCACGTGGTGCGCGCCTCGCACCCACTACACGCTCTCTCCCTCTCTCCCTCTCTCTCTCTCTCTCTCTCTCTTACTCCTTCTCTCTCTGGAGCACTTTCCGGTAGCGCCCGAACCGCGCGCGCTCTCGGCTCTGCCGTCGGCGGCGCCGCGCGGAATTCCAGGGGCACGTTCCGCGCGCGCGTCTACCTGCGGGAGGTGGGGGCACGCGCGAATTCCACAGAGGAGGATTCCTCCGCGCGGAAGCGCTGACTCATCCGCCCTGGGTTCTCTCTCTCTCTCTCTCTCTCTCTTTCTCGTGCCTTCTTTATCTTTCTCTTTCGTTTTTTTCTCTTTTTCTCTTTTTCTCTTCTCTCTCTCTCTCTCTTTCTTTCTCGATCGCGGCCAAGGGTTGCTATTCAACGCGGGACCTTTGCTTCCTCGCTGGAATTCCTTTCGGGCTTTCTTCCTTTTCTTTTCTACCTTTCTTTTCTCTCGTGTTCAGTATACGTTGCTTGTTTCCTTTTTGGCTGGGTTCTTTTTTTTTGTACTTTTCTTTCGTTTTTTTTTTAACGGGGCGTGAATCTGGGTTGCGACGCGCGCTGCAAGCTTCGTACGGCTATGATTTGCGCGGTGCTTTTTTCTCGTGGGTTAATTTATTGCTTTCGCGATGGAGTTCGTTTTTTTTTTTTTTTTTTTTTGTTCTTTTTAGCGAGTTGCCGAGAGTTTACGTTGATGTTCTTTGTAGGAATCAGTTATTACGTGTTTTGGGATTGTACATGAATGATTTCATTAAAACAATGGATTAAACTGAGACATAATATCCAATTCATTTCAATTAAATGTTGCTGTACTTAAAAAATTAAAAGTGTTTTAAAATTATTTTAAATAAAAAAATTATGTTTCTTTTAAAAAAAAAGTAGAAGTTCGCGGTTGCTTAAGTCTTATCCGACTAATTTTTTGAAATTTTAATTTTAACATTGTAAAAAAAAAAAATAATTTAAGACCGCAATAAAATTACGCTATAAAAAAACTATAGCACAGATGAATTTGAGCAGCGTATGCCTATTTTACGAACTACTATATTGATTTATGCCCGGCATAAAATTTTAATTCAATCTTATAGCTACCGATACAGAACGCTATTTCTATTTCTAATCAGCTCAATTCGAATTATATTAGCACTTTTTTAAATCTTGTACAATAAAATTTCGTCACTCCCACTGCCAGATATTGAACTACAATTGCGCTTCGCCACTACGTCCGCGTCACGTATTTATATATACAATTTTCAGTAAAAAAAAAAAAAAAAATAAATAAACGCCACGGACTTGATCGAATATCGTTAAAAACTGAATGTATATACAAAAATATATACGAAATCGATTGTCCGGCAATTCGCCTTATCGACAAAAAAAAAAAACGCTTTATATCTCGTCAAGTGTCATTAGCGGCGCTTTGAGGTGCTTCTTATGTACGTTTTTAATGCGCGACGCGGAGACTCCTGGAAAAGCCGATTGACGTTTTGGAGCAATGCAAAGGAAACCGATCGCATTTCGCGGAAGCGATTTGCGAACGAACGCCGCAAATAGGACACTACATACATATACGTACACACTGCTGTAAACCGCTGGAATTCCCAAATCGTCGTGTACAGTCAGGCACCATCAAGGCAGGAGGTTATATACCTCCGAAACTCGACGTCTCCGAAAATTATTGCATCACCGCTGTGTTATAGAAGAGGATCAGCCTCGAGTAAGCACTGAATCACTCGCACGAATGCTATGCATAGTACTTATTATTCGCGATTTTGTGCTTTCAAGGAGCCTGAAAAAAATCACGATGCGGCGAGCCGCACCTACAATGACAACGTTTGTAGTTATCGCGGTGAGGTTGGGTATTACTTCTTATATATATATATTTAAAGCTTAGAGGAAAAACTACTTCAGTTGATTTAAAAATCCTCTCTTCAAAAAACGATGGCCGGATGTTGTGAAGCAGTTTATAAAAATTGCGATCTTTATACAGAGTGGTGAAAAAAAATTGTTTTTCTCGAAAAGCCAAAAAGTTGACTTAAATGGTTTAATTCTCTTTAGCCACACATCGATATTATATTGTAGTCACTAACGATCAAGAAAACGCTCGTTTCAAAAAAGGCCTACTTTAATTTGACGTTATTTTTAAAACACTAGAAAAAAAGCGAATTTTTTAAACTCTTCCAGATCTGATAAACTTAAATATCATCATTTCTCATGTTCATTAATTTTATCAGGTATTCAAAGAGTTTAGATAGTGCTCTGACACTCTCTAAAGTTGAATTAGTTGAAATTCCACTAATTTTTTTAGTGAACAGATTTTCCACTAATCAATTAGTAAAATTCACTATCAATTAGTAGAATTTCACTAATTGAAATAGTAAAAAAAATTTCTACTTAGTTGTATTAGTGGAAATTAATAATTATTCACTATTTCAAATAGTAGATTTCCACTAATTCATAGTGGAGCACTTTGCACTATTCAAATTAGTGCATAGTCACTATGTCTTAGTGTTTTTTCACTAATTCGACTTTAGCGAGCAAATTAAAGTATAAGGGTTTTTTTCACGTGCTTTTCTTCGTCATAGAGATAAAGACACACAAAACAGACAAGGATATCTGAATCACGCTTGATGTGCACTATACAACTTCGGATATTATGAGACCCACATATACAGATTTTTTATATATATATATATACCTGTATTCACATGAGCGAAGTCATGAATCCGAAATTTTTATCGGCGACCCGAAACATCGATCTCGGCGTTCGCAGTAAATTTTCACGGAGATAAATCGGAATGCAGCATTAGCAGATTAGCGCCGATTCGGTGCTTAAAAAAAAGTTTAACGGCGATTAGGAGTAACGACTCGACTCCGCGCGCACGCGTCGTGAAAGATAGCCGCGCAATTTCCAGGCCAAACAGACCATGAATCAATCAAAACAACAACCACTGCCTGCGATTTTATCGCGCACCATATATACACACAACTATCCCCAACATTTTACACGATAAACGTTGTACACCCCCATTGCGATGAGCCGGGATGTATATAATACACTTGACTTTTTCAAAAATCTCATATACAAAAGAATAAAAAAATGCAAAAATGCATGGCAGGACTATACTGGTGGCTCGTACCTCCGCGAGGGATCCACCCGTAATATATTTATATATATATAACTTGCGTCATGTCAGTTCGCTATAGCGACGGCGTCGGCTGTTTAGTCGATGTCGGAACCCCGCGCGTGCACAGAAAGACGTCTCTCCCGAAAAAAACGTGAACTATAGTCAGTACGCAAACATACTAAAAGTTACGAAAATATGCGGAATCGTGAGACATTCTACGGAAAGCTACATATATCAAAAAATTTTTTATATGACAATTTTTTTTAGTTTCGACCGTATTTGCAGCCGACCGTACCATAGTAACGTACGCAAACGTACGGAATCGTACTATGTAAATCTGAATTAGTGAAATTTTAATGTATATAGTAATACATTGCAGGTTAAAAGTATCCCACTAATTGAATTAATAGGATACTTTTGACTAGAAATATGTGACTATTCACTTAAGTTTAGTGAAATCGGAGAATTTTCACTAATTCAGATTTAGAGGGTACGGAAACATACACAGATGTACTTATATATACACGAAATCGTACAATAATTTACGAGTATGTACTTCTTTTTTTTTTTCATTTGGGAAAGTATCTTCATTTTTAAGTAGACTTTTTTCGGAAGAAAAGTCTTTCCGCGCGTGGATCGTTCGAAAAGCTCGCAAGCGAAGCGGGGACTTTCTCGCTGACCCGCTGACTTGGTTTTGCACTTCCAACGGACGCCTGCGTTTTCCATCCTCCGCCGAGCTGCACGCTGACGCGTGTGTTTGTTATATTTGCAACGCCGGAGGGGACAATTCATTTGTATTCGGATGCGGCCGCTGCACGGCGAAGGCTGTCGCGTGATTCTTCTTTAATTGCGTTGGGTGAGGTCGCGTCGTGCTTAGATCGCGGGCAAGTGCCGCGCGCGATTGTATTCGATCTCCGGGCATTTTTGTAGGATCAATTTTTTTTTCTTTTTACTTAAAAACTTTAGCAGTAGGTACTTTATGAATAATAATAATAATAGTTATTTTAATGATGACAACAATAGTAATTATTTTAATAATATTATAATACATCAAGGCTTGATAAGTTTAATTGTATTGTTATTATCTTTGATATTAATAGCGCTACTTTAACTTGCTCACGTTTATTAATGCACTATAAGATTTGTAGAAGAATTATAATGTAATTGATTAATTATAAATTTATAAATTAAATAATTTTGATGTTTTGCGTGAAATAACGAAAAAGAAAACCTAATAGCCCATAAATATTGCTGATATTTTATAAACAAATTGATTAAAAATTAGGAGCGGAAGCAATATTTGAAAGTTTATTATACGTGCAAATATTAAAGTTTACATTTCAATTTTCAATGTATGATACAAAAGAAAATCTATCATTAATAGTATAAAACATTATATACCTCTCTAAGGGAAAAGAAAGTTATATTAGTTATTTTGTATGTCTGGTAGCTATGGTCGGACTAGTACCAGATTAATTTTTTCTACACAGGATGTTAATTACTTTTTCAATTTTATTGCAGCCTTTAGCGTCAAAGCGGGAAAATTTTATTGAGAATTTTTGATAACGAGCATATACGTCAATGTTTATCAGTCAGTTGGTAGTAAAAATCAGTTTTAATGCACACATAAATTAATTTTTTAGCAACAAAATAAGCTTAAATCTTTAAAATATATAAAATTTCACTAATAATACATACTTCAAATATTCTAAAACCAAAAAATTCAACAGGCATTCGCCAGAATAGAATTCAATCGATTTCATTTAAATTCGCAATTCGCCATAAAAAAAAAAAAAACAATCAATGATTAAAGTGTATGCACTGCCTCAACCTCGGCCAATCATCCTTGAAAATAACATTTTCATTTCATTACCCACTCTTAGAAAGGTCAAGACCAAGGCTACGCTACGGCAGCGCAGGTGAATCGCAGTGGCAGAATATAAAAAAAAAAATTTCAATAACACTCGACAAATTCCAAACGAGCAGTAAAGCAAACCCAACGAGAAAATGTTAACTGTATCCATCACAAAAATTTGTACACTCCACTCTCGTTACACCACTAAAAAAATGTCCTGAAATCATCCCCACCGCCTTTTTATTTTATTATATTTACTTATTAATTTAAATCATCAAACGGGATGAACCGACCATAATACAACAAAAAATAAATCTTAAACTAATTTGCTTACATAATAAAAAAATAAAATTTACGAAAAATTATAATATATATATAATAAAACTATACCTTTTAACCCTCTTGCGCTGCTGTTACTATTGTCATTTATATTATTTTCATTGTACAAGGTTCAAAACGTATATTTGTAATATGTCTTTTTTTCGTCTGTTATTATTATTACTCTGTGTTTTAAAATTAACATACGCGAAACGTGTTGCTTAAAGACTGTGCATTATACTTTTTTTTTTATTAACACACATAAGCGTGTGTTATGTAACATTCTTTTACGACACGCGAAATGTGTTAATTTTTTTAACCGTGTACGAAAAGGCTATGTAGCCCGTTGAATTAATAAATAATAAAAGCACCGATTTTATACCAATTAATCAATGAGACAAGAAGCTCAAAGTCCCTGAGGTCCCGGGTATATCGTAAAAAAAACCAAAAAAATAAAAAAAAAAAGAAATGCCGCCTCCTCCGGGGTCCGTTCAATTAGGCTAAACGCGCCGTTGGAGGAGCACGCGCGAGCGATACCCATCAGCTCTCGCTCGGTTCCCATCGCGCACGCAAGGAATTCGCGGCCTCTGGAATTCGATCGGCATCCCGATCGGGACTCGCGCGAGCTCATCCTCAAGGCGATCTATCTCTCTCTTTCTTTCTTCATCTTTCTCGCTCTTTCTCCTTGTATATACATGTAGATATCTCTCTCTCTCTCTTTCTCTTTTTATATATATAGTTATCTCTCTTTCTCTTTCACTTTTTATATATAGATATATATTTTCTCGCTCGGTCGCTCGGCGTCGTCGACCGCGGCGCGCGCGCGCGCGCTGAGAGCGAGATGACGGCCCAAGCTCTTTGGCCCTTAAGGGCCCGATCTCGTGCGAGTCTTTTTTTTCGGAGGAATGCCGGGCCCTTCTCATCGGCGCGGACACGGCCGGCTTGTTTACGCTAGGACGAAAAAAATTTTTGAGACCGCAGCTGCGCGTACCTTGTATCGGCGCGATCAAAGTGCAATTATGGATTTTCAGCGGAGATCGGCGAGGATTTTTTTTTTTATTTTGTACTGTTAGGTATAGTAACTCTTTTTTTTTTGGGTACGAAATCAGTTTTTTTTTAAATTTTTTATTGTTACTCGTCGATCGTTGTGTTGTTGTTTATTAAAATTAGTATGTACGCAAATAAACCGGTTGAATTAAGAAACTTTTTAGAAAATTGATCTATAGTTAAATGTTTTGGCTGATTAAGCGAAATGTTTCGATAAAAAAAAAACTAAATCGTTTTGTAAGGAGAATTTTAGTTGGATCTACAAAATCTTTTTTTTTTTTGAGTGTATATTGTAGTCGTATATAGTGCTGTGCTTTAGTACTTAATAATACAGAACTTCTTGATGTAATTTAATCCTTGGATTTTTAATAAAATTATTCATTCAAAAATAATATTAACATTTTATCATGCATAAATAAATTATTTTTTTTTACTATAAACATTAATTATACAAAGATTTATCTATTATAGATGTATAGATAATTACAGATAAAATCATAATATTCTATTAAGAAGTTTATGTTAAAAAAATCCTTAAATCGACAAAAAATTACTTTGGGAAAACTCACAAAAGATAAATATTTGCAAATATCTCCTTGCTTTTACGTAGAATGAGATGCACGCGCGAGGCTCTTATCGTGCGAACATAATCCACGCGAAATTGGGATTTGAATATTTATGAGGAGATCCCAGTGACGGATACATTTAACCGCCTCTCGAGTGAGCGCGCTCGATAATTGCACAGAAGCTCGATTCGCGATTTTCATCATTCCTCAAGAGCGATGCATTTGAAAACGATTAGTGTTGATCTCGTAAATCCAATGCTACGTCATCCACTTGCGACGCGACGGTGGTTACGCGATGAGCTAAAACGGTTTTGAGTAGTCTTAAAAATGAAAAAAAAATGTTTTCTTAAGAAAAAAAACTTGTACAAAATGAACAAAAATAAATAAATAAATAAATAAGTTACACAATGTGCAATGTATTTTTCAATTTCATGCGAAACAATACATATCCGTCGCATCGATTGAAAAAAAAAGAAGAAAGTTTTAACTTGGCGGCAAAAAACTAGTTCGTAGAGTAGCAATGGAAATAAGTACATTTCATGGATTTCTACGAAGGAAAGCACATTTTTTAAGATTCTCAAGAAGAAGAATACGTTTACGAGCTTCCCAAAAAAAAAAAAATCATATTTAAAAAGTGCTTTTTTTCGCGGGAGATTGTACTCGCAAAGGATATGCTTTTTTTTAGCGGGAATTTTGAAAATTCTTTTTTTAAGTGTTTTTTTTTTCGCGGCGAAAGTCCCTTATCTTTTTTTCTGGGTAACAACGATTAACATATCATTTAATTAAGATAACTTTAATTAAGATGAATTTCTAACATGTTTTTATAGAGAAACATTTTTTTAATATTACAAAGCTTCCTCCGCGAGGAAGCAGTAGAGTAAGCTTTTCTTCGTTAAAGGAAAAATAAAGTGTGTTGTTTTCGGCAAGGATAACGATTACAGTTATCAAAAGCATTAGATTAATAATTCACCATTAGCATATTAGTATGTCTAATTATATATGATTAATAATAGCTATACTATAATTTCCTCCTCGTTATAATATCTTCTATGAATATTTTTGTAAATGGACTATTAATCAGTGCATTTCTCGAAACGATAAGCACGAGGCACGAAAGGCGCAGCACGAAGAAGTAAATAAACGCATTTTATTTTCCGCGGCACTGCAAGAGCAACGGATTTCTTTTATGCTTCTCGACAATGGATCGAGGATGTAGAGGAGTATCAATTGTGAGTCAGTAATAATAAACCTTTGGGCATTAGTCACATGTGCAATTTGATTCTCTTTTTAATTAGAAATTGAGGTGACTGCATGACGCACAGCGCGATACCGCCTTGTTAATTGCCCGTTTCTGGCACCACCAACAAGTGTGCGTGTGCGCGTGTTTTATAGAGGACTTTTTGATTTTTACGCTATGTATACGCGCTCCGTGACGCATCCAAATCCATCGCGCGTTCGTTTATATTCCCCGCGCTCCATATCGGATCCCGCTGGATTCTACGTCATTCCTTTTATTATTACGAGCGCAGAGCGCGTACTACGGACTTGTCGCAAATTCGTTTTTAATGGCCTGGACTGAGCGTGACCGGCGCTTATCGGGCTTGCCGAGAGGCGCATTAGTTGTATTTAAGCTCGGTAAATTTACAAGCTCGCGTATTATCGATTCGAACTTTGACACTGCGACTATTGCCGCACTGAAAAAAAAATAATAGGGGAAAGTTTACAATAAATTTTGCAAGCCCAAGAAAATTACTATAAGTTTTGGAAAAATTACTATAAATTTTGGAAATATTACAGTTTTTATGGGAAAATTTACTAAAATTGTGACAAATTTCACTATAAAAATTGTAATTTTTCCAAAGTTTATAAGTAATTTTCTTGGCTGGCCAGGTCTGTCCCGATCTTACTAAATTTATTGTAAACCTTCCTCTATTATTTTTTCCAGTAGGATAGTTACTACGATACTTCAATGCTGTTGTGCTGGTTGAAATTTTTAAATGGTGACGTAATTATCATTTTCTTGAGGCGTAAAATTATGATATAATAGTATTTTTTTTCTTTTTAAGAATTTGTTTATAATCAAAATTTTTATTTTGTTGTTTACCTATAATTATTTACTTATTTTTATATAATGTAAAGATCGTCTTAGATTGCAT
Organism: Sycophila texana; assembly: GCA_035582955.1. NCBI lineage: Eukaryota > Metazoa > Arthropoda > Insecta > Hymenoptera > Eurytomidae > Sycophila > Sycophila texana. The sequence continues at coordinate 7,651 of JAWWEN010019129.1, read as the reverse complement.
GTCATTTGTCACCTGAGTTGAAGGCAAGTATAATGACAATCAAATACGTAAAATATCACGTCGCGCAGTATGTTTTCACGTGCGCTTATTTTTCATTATTACCACGTCAAAATTGTCACATTTTACTTGCTCTAAACGAGTAGAAAATGAGTACTATTTATAAATGATAGATTGAAAAATCAATTTTTAATAAATTGGTTACTTTGGTATAGTATATTATTTATTAAAAACTCTATTTAGACTCCCATTAGAAATGACGTTTTTAAGTAAGTATCGATTTGAAAAAATATTTAAAAAAAAAGTCAATATTGAACTACTTTTAAAATTAAAACGTGTGGTTTTCTAGGAGCTTAAAATCTTTGCCTAAGCTAAATTTCTTAGTAATATATTTTTCAATTCTTTTTGATAAGATACTTTTCGCGGAGTCTATTATAAAAGATAAAAATATTAAAATTAATATGAGTTAGTGGAAATTCATTATTCGATTAACAACTTCAAGGAACCTGTAGGTTGATAAGATAATAATATAAGTTGATAAATTATTTACTCAAATTGTTCGATTTAATTCGATCAAATTAATTTACTAAAAATTGATCAATTCAATTCTATAACATTAATTTACTCGAAATTTATCGATTTAATTGAATTGAAACTTATACCTAATTTTCAATTCTTTTAACCATAGTACACTATTCAGACGTTTCTGCTTTTAAACAGAAATTAAAAAAAAAAAAAAAAAAAGAAATAAGAAATCCACGAGTACTATAAAAAAAGAAATGCCTCGAAAAGTCAAACGCACGCAACTAAAACAAACTATACGTTATTAAGTACTTCGAAGAGACTAATCCGTGACGAGGAATTTAACTTCGATACGCGAATAATCGCCGACGAAAAAATTTATGCGCGTCAACGGACGATCGCTGAGAGCAAGAGGAAAGGTATAAGAGAAAAAAAGAGAGAGATCGAAAATCGGCGGGTCCACCGCCTGGCGCGATTCGTTCGCCAATGAAGATTAGTCAACGGCGGGAGTCGCTTCCGACGCGGCTTTACACCTGGGATAAGGTGTGAGGAGTGCGCGTCCGTAATCCGATGAGCGGCAATTCGAGCACTCGCTCGCGGCTCCGATTTCACCGGAATGTTTCCGTCGCACTGCACGGCGATTGCTGCTTCCGAATATGCTCACTGCAGGGAAGTTGAAATGATTATCGTATTCTTGTCGCGTCGCCAATTTTTCCAAGTGTGATAAACGTTTCTTGAGAATATTCGATTGACGGGGGAGCAATTTTTCAAATAGTGTAGATGAGAACTTTATAGTACTTCGTAATTTAGTTTTTTTTTTTTTTTTTTTTTTTTAAGGAGTGTAGGTACGGAGATTTTAAATGTGACGCACGTAAATGTACGATCTGACAATATTACACTGAAAAAAAATGTAAGTAATCACAACTAACGGTTAGTTGTTTCAATTAATATTTGGGTGAAACAAATGAACTTTGGTTGAAACAATTTTAGTTTCGACAACTGGTTTGTTGTACTCCCTTTTCAAGCACTAAAACATGTGTGCAATTTTTTTGTGCAACTTAAATCAATATATTGTATCTTCAAAAGTGAATCCTTTAGCCTTCACATTCTTTCAAAAAAGTTTGATTAAACTTCACCACAATTTCTACCCAAAACCTATCTGGTTCAATGTCGCAGACGACGAAAAAAAGGACATTATCCAGAGGAAGCAGAGCACGTCGTAAAGTGTATAAAACGTCGCTTTCATCGCTGAATAACATTTTTTAATTTAAGCCTACAATGGAGTATACTCATACAATTTTCGTTTCAATTTTAAAACACAAAATAAATGCGGTAAATTATGCTATAAAGTTTTAATAAACAATACGTATGTATTTCTTCTTGGCCCATTGATTGTTGTCCCTTCAATTGTGGAAAATAAATATTTTTTACTGTAACGTACCTTTCTAAAATAAGTGAGAATTCATTAATTAATAATTCAATAATTCATAATTCATTAATTTTTCTGTGAATACTATTATTTTCAATAACAGTATTAATTTCATTTAATGTATTTATTGAATAAGTGATGCCATTGGGTAAATAATATTATTGCTTTTGTAATAATTGATACCGTGTACTTATTTGAAAAATTCACTTATTTGTTCAAGTACAAGAAAAATAAAAGCTACCTTTTTTGAAGTGATTCGCTTTTTCAAATTCTTGCACTTAAAATAAGTGACAAAATAACTGAGCAATATAAATATACTTAATACGTAGTATAAAAAGGTACTACATATGAAATACATGCATTATACTTGCGCGAGAGCTGATTTTACACAAAATTTTATGTAAAATAGGCAAATTCATATTTTACACAAATTTTGTGTAAAATACCAATATGATTTTTAATAATGTATGTACGTACATATACAGACATTTTTTGAAAAGTGCTTTTTTGGCCTTTCTGAACCTAAATACGTGCTTTTGCGACACAATTAAAGGCTTTCTCTCTGAGAAAGCAAAAACACGAGAAAAATTATTTAAAAAACCACGTGAACGAATAACCGACACAGTGTATAAGGAGGCGATCAATCCGCCGGGAGATTCGGCGACCTTCTCCCGCGGGCGTGTTACGCGCGGCTCGAGCGCACCGCGCGCTCGGCCTTGAACTTGCACCGCTCGCGGCCGTAGGCACCTTGCCTTACTTATCCGCTCCCGTCTCTATGCGAGCGTCCCGCGGCTTTCCGCCGTGGAATGCGCGCTCGCCGCTTTTCGAGCTCCATACCGGCGTCCTTTATTTTCTGCTAACTATATATCCACGCAGCGAAAGTTTTACTATAAATATCTGCGTGATTTTTACATTTTTTAAAATATTTTTTTTTGTGCGGTTATTAATTTTCAATAATAATATACGTAGATTATATCTGTATAGTTTAATTATTTTTGTAAGTTGAGATTCTACAGCGTTATTTTTAGTATGTATAGTAACTGTAGCAAAATTTATAATTAAGATAAATAAATTGCAAAATAATTTGAAACTAATTAATGAACATTAATAATTTATTGCTTTATTAATATTTTTACGAAATTATAAACGAATAATTTTCTTCATTTATTAAAATTGAAATGTTAAATTAATACGCATTAATATACCTTTTAAATTGCGATGCTATTTTACCGGAAATCTATATGCTTTAATCATAATCAAATTAGTTTCTTCACAAAACTAAGAAGAAAAGGATTGTTCGCTTAAAATAGTGCCGTGTGTATTATACACGAGAATAAAAGGATTATTATTGATAGTGGGCAATGACGTAGTGAAATTCGAGGATGTCATTGGCTGAAAAAAAATTAATGAAATTTTATACTACGTCTCGATCTTTCATGTCAGTGTAATAACAGCTAACTTTTTATCTATACAAAACCCCGATACATTAATTGTAATTCTCTAATAAGAAAGAGATTCTTTTTACACGCGAGTCACACGTAAAAAATCATATTAAAAAATGTTAGATTATTCGAGCCTTATTTATTTAAAATACTTTATACAAAAATCACTCGACAAAGAACAATAGTATTATTCATAAAAAACGAAAGAAATCTTACAGTGCTAAATAAAATAAAAGTTAATAAAAAATTTGTTAACGATTTTGCTATGCAACTAAAAAATCTCAAGGTGTAAACTAAGAGAAATTTTTATTAAAAATTACTGTATGTCTAGTAAAAATTACTATAATACTGTATGGGAAAATGATTACAGACTACCACTATGAAAAAGATTATTATACTGTATATAGTAAAATTTTCCAGAAATACGGTAAAAATTACAATACTGTCTGGCAAAATTTACTATATTTTCGGCAAATTTTACTATAAAGTATGGTAATTCTTTTTAAAAAGCCAGTCTGTAACCATTTTCCCAAACACTATAATAATTTTTACACGAAATACAGTAATTGTTACTAAACATTTCTCTCAGTGTAAGACCATATCGTAAATCAGCAGTCCTCGTGGACAGATGTACCTTCCTCGTATGAATAAATTTACTTAAAACTATTTTATGCTAAGAAATATTTATATTCACCTGCCTAATATTCCAATAAAAAAAAAAATTTCATATTATTTATTTTCACTAACTAAAAATACAATGCTCAATAAATATTCATTGCACGCTATAACCGCAGCTTATAATACACAATTCGGCCCCATTATTCAGGCATGACTAGGATCACATTCCGCTGAGCTACACCAACGGAGGATGGCAGATCGGCGACGTCTCCGAACACTATAGCCACGGGCACGACTCTTTTCGTGAATTCCAGGAAGGGATACCTGCCGACGACGCAGTGTCTCGCGCGAGCGCTCCCGGCAGTCGGTCCTTCCTCCTTCTCCCCGCGTTCCTTCAAAGTGACGAACGCCCTACTCTAGGGCTGATTCATCCCGTTGGGAATGTTAATGCGGGACCCCGGGATTGGCGAAAATTGCCGGGGAGGCGGAACTCGAGGCTCGTAATTATTATTTTTTTTTTTTTTTTTTTTTTAACTAGGCTAAGACTCTGTATATACTTCTATACTTCTCTATAGCGGTAGGCTGGGTAGGACCGTCTCCATTTCGTCATCCGATTCATGCTGCGTGCTCGTAGTTTGGTTTTTTTTTGGCTAACTACCCGTGTACACTGAGGGAAATTTTTTAGTAAAAATTACAAGTCGTTTAGTAAAAATTACTGAACTGTTTGGGAAAATTTGTCACAGACTGACATTTCGAGAGAAACTACTAAACTTTTCAGTATAAGATGTGCCAAAAATATAGTAAATTTTGCCTTATTTTTACTGTATTTATGGTACATTTTACTGAAAAGTTTAATAATTTCTCTCGAAATGTAAGTCATTGACAACTTTTCCATATAGTTCAGTAATTTTTACTAAACACTTGTAATTTTTACCAAAACACTACTCTCAGTAGTCTTTGTACTAACAGGTGTAATAGAATGTTAATTTCAGAATTGTATTATAGGAATTAAATTACGTTATATTATACTTTGTATCATTAAATGAATTGTAACATTATTTATTTTGTAATCTAATTACAGTTGTCATAACAGTTTATTTATGCGGCGGTACAGTATTCAAAATTTGCTTAAAAACTATTTATATTAAATAACTATATTTATCTTAAAAACTATTTATATTTCTTAAAACTATTTATATCCTGTAAATGCACATTTAAAACGCTATTGTTTACTTTATTATAGACAAGCAACAAATAAAAAGCGAAACTTACATGTTATTTCGATTGAACTAGCTCATATCCTAATACCCCTTTAACAAAAATTTAGATATACATACATCCTCTTGAATCGAGGCAAAACTTTGTACACATAAAATTCTCCTCGCTGATGAAACGATTTTTCTAATATGGATGAAAAATATCTTGTATAAAAACGCTTCATCGCGATGTACTGGCTCAAGGAAATGATCCTTTAATGCGCCTTTGCTAAGCTTTGAGCAATAAAAATAAATTTCACCGCTTCTTCGAGTGACTATTGAAAAAAAAAACGTTGAATTGAGACTCAATAATTCTGTCTAGGTAATTATCAGTCGGTGCTCGACAATCTGATGTTGGCATAGTTGACGCGCGGTCGAGAAGCACCGATGGCAGTAAATGCACTTATAGTACACTTTTTGGTAGTATATCTGCGTGACGTACTTGCAGCAGTATCCGTCGACTATCTCCTGCTGTATCTGATCCAGTGACTTCTTCGCCGGTTCGTGATGCGATCCACTTGGTGCCATGAATCTGGAAAATAATAATTTTTTTTTCGTTTCTTTTTCTTAAACGTTCACTTAAAGGCAATATGTATACGTATATACTCACCTGAACTTATTTCCTTTCGAATGTTTTGAATTTGGGCATTTCGATTGGTTTTCGAGGTAATATCCTATAGCAATGTCATCGCCCGAATTCAAAACAGTCCAAAAGAAATAAGTTCAGGTGAGTGTACACTGAGATAAATTTTCTTATACAAATTACGGGGAAGTTCCCCGTACAATTTACTTATGCAAAAACGTAGCTGAGATCCGGTTAGGAAATACTGAAAAATTTTACGGGAAGATGTGACTGCAATTTTCTTTTTAAATTCAGTAAAAATCGTGCGGATTTTGTTGTAAAAATTGCAGTCAAACTCCGCTGTTAAAATTTTACAGGAGCTTTCCTTGTGAAAATACGGAAAGTTTCGTTAACGCAGTTTAAGAAAATAAAATAATTTAAAAAAATAAAGGAATTTTCTGTAAAAATTTCCGTGCTTACAAACCAACCCTGGATTATATTAGAAAATTCTCTCAAAGTATGTAATGATTATACTATTTAAATTTCACGAATTTGTTCAAATAATTTAATAATTTTCATAGCCAAATAGTATAGATTATATTAGACTTGATTTAAAAATCATAAATATAAAAACTCAAACGTCCCTAACTGTACATAATTAAAAATAGTAGATTTTCTACGCACACTAGTGCGAAAACGGCCTTCTTATCCGTCGTGCATAAAATATTGTTTGATACGCGTACGTAAATTGATTCTCGCTGTTGTGTGAGCATCGCCCGAGCGAAGCGAGCTTTAGATCAAAATAATATACAAAAAAAAATATCTTTCAAAAAAAAATCTATTTTATAAAATTAAAACTCACTGCGCATCCAATTGCGGCATATCAGGACCAGAAAACTGATTGCCGTCCAAATAGCCGTAATCCGAAAACACAACACCACCACTCCCATCGGCGCTCTGTTTTCCTCGACCGTAAACGTTTATCACATCGTCACTCGAAGAGGAACAGCCGGCCGTGACTTTCGGCGCTTCGTTATCCAAGCCCGAGCCGGAGCTCTGCCCGTCGCTCGACGAGTCGCCGATGATGTCCTCGACGCTCCAAATTTTCGGCTTCGCGGCGGCGGGTGCCGGATCCGGCGGCGGCGCTCCGGGATTGACGCTCGGCTTCATTACCGAGTCGAAATAATCCCTCCTCGGCTCCGCCGTGAATCCAAAATCGTAGCCAGAATATTTTCGCGAGCACGCTTCGTTCGCCTGCTCGATCATGCTCAGGACCTTCCAGGCGTCATCCGTCATGAGCGAATGGTCGAACAGGCACTTCCCGCTGGGCTGAGGTGGATTATTGTTTATCGGATTGTAAGGCGGAATTCTCGGGTCTCGAGCGAATGAGCACACCTCCCTGGCCGGTGGAATTGTAATACTGTTTGTCGCGAAGGGCGGATAATTACTTATGTTTTGGGCGACGTTGCCTATTTCCCAGACGGTGCCGGAGCTCGTGTGTAGGTAACGCAAGTCGATCATTTCGGGCGCGAGTCGAAGAATGTGTTTGATTAACGGCGATCTACAGTCGGAGACGATCTAGTTAAATTGGGACTTTTCGGACGATGGGAAGGTGTCGGTGTGGGGCGCGGATTATTGACTTGTGCTATTTGGGCGACGTTGCCTATAATTCCTAGAGTTTGCTGCTGGGAATCGAGTGTAGGTAATGCGAATCTAGCGTTGCGTTTACAAATTGGATAATGTGCTTGATTAAGGACGTTCTCCGGCGGCTGGGATGCTCAACTCAGAGAATAGTGGTACTCAACTTCACTAAATTGAGATTAAC